>WOGP01000874.1:1458-21485 GCA_015342065.1 Leptinotarsa undecemlineata | reverse complement strand
AAGTGTTTCGTAAGCAACTCCTAGGACAGACTGTCAACCACACAAGCGACTCGGAAGCAATGTTTCTTTTCTTCTTCCATCCGTATTACTTCTACAGTGACTCGAAAAAAATTAAGCTCTATCCGGTCCACAACATCAGAGTAGAAATAGAAAACGTAAGTAGCTAGGTAGGTCTGAAACCAGTGGGTCTATTTGACTCTCTGCAGCCGACGAGGGTTTACTGTGGCTCATCAATTCAAACTGGACCAAATGAATAAAGCTTCTTAACGAAGCCATTGGAGTCATCTTTCATGGCAGTTGGCAAAAATGGTACTCTGCCAAATGCTAAAAACCTGAACGGGTTCACGATGGGGCAAGCACAGATGGCTCCTAGTGCCATCTGTTTCCTAAACAACTTTGTATATTCTCTAATGAGGGATTTTAAACTCTTCATATGAACTAGATATGTTTTAATGTATAAATAAGAAAAAAAAACAACATTCGTTGGCGTATTTTTGAATTAGTCTTTGAAAGTCTCATAAAAAATCATTTTACTTGCCTTAGAAAAGCGATAAATTATGAATGGTATACAAAATTTTTTCATCAGAGAGGTTACATATAAAGCTAGAAATAAAAAAGTATTATTCTTTATCATGAAAATGTAGCTATGACGAAAGTGACTATGTGGTCCCTTTATGTTATTCATCAAAGTAGTTCATATCAATAATCGAATTCAATGTGGCCATTTTTTTCAGTTGATGAAAATACATTAAACAAAGAGAACGTTAATTTAGTTTTGGAAGGTCTGGATACTTTCGCCAATGTCTTTGTAAATGGTAAAAAAGTGGGTGAGAGCAGAAACATGTTTGTTCGTTATATATTTGATGTAAAAGATCAACTGAAGGTAACTATTTTTTTTGACCTAGTATGAATAGATTTAAATCTGTTTGAGACAAACTGCCCTTCAATAGATAACATTTGAATAGAACCTATATACATATCCTTTCATTCTCACGTAACATTTTTCCCAGTAAATTCTCGAAACAGGATAGGTGAAGATGTGATACTGCCATTGAAAGATGGGATCCTTTTCACCAACCAAGTTTGGGTAAACCTTTCCATTTGAATGTGAGTGAAATGCTGTGTGATGAGTATTTTCGATTCCTAAATTTTGCATAAATTCTTGTCACAGTCCAGACTCGAAATTGCGAAATGCAATTCTGAGGCCACTTTATGTCTGGTGATTACGTTCTCGAGAAACGCCTCTGCAATATTTTCTTAATTTGAAACACGAATAATTTCAAGACATTTAGAAAAACTTCATTGTCAGTCACGAAAAAAGAATATTTGCTGCCAGCCGTTCGTAAGAGTGCCGGACATATAATCTACCATTTTACATGGCTTACCAAAGTCATCTTGATTTCGAACAGGTGGGAGCCTGGCTCACTTACCCTTACGACTGGCGTTTGTCAGAGGGACAAATGGGTCATAACTGATCATGGGGTGGCGGCATGAATGTCCTCAAATATCGGAACCGCTCTTTACGGTGAACCCCTGGCTGGGTGAGTGGATGAGGAAATTGTTCATCCGATAACGGAGGATATGTGGGCTTCTTTCGACAAAGTATCGGGGCCTTCTACATGAGGAGGGGGCGTCTACAGCATAGTCTATAGCTTCCCTAACTAACGGATTATCGTGAGTTTCCGCACAATCAAAAACTCGTCGATTCCTCTACTGAATGGACTGCTGAATGCAAATCTTTGCGGATGGCTTCGTTCCTCACGAACCACGGAGCATTCACAATCATCCGTATTAACTTATTTTGTAAACAGAATGGAGCTATTAGACGGAGCCGCTTGTCCCCAAATGCCTGAAGCATACATGATGACAGGCTTGAACATCATGTTGTAGATCGTGATTTTATTATTTAGGCTCTATTTCATCTGTTGATAAGAGGGTACAGACTTTTGATCCGACCCTCGATCTTTGCCTTCACAGTTGTGATGTGCGGATTCCAGGTGAGCCTGCGATCTATTAGAAGGCCGAGGTACTTTACCCGCGCTTGCCAGACAATCTTCCTTCCAGAGATCATCACTTTTCTGGCCGGAAAAGATATCGTTCTTCCTATGGTTATCGTCTGAGTCTTGTCTGGATTCACTCTGATCTTCTATTCAAAGTACCAACGCTCGAGGTCATCCAACACGCATCGGCGTAGAGAGATATCTTCACACGCTCTGACCTCGGAAGGTCACTGGTGTAGAGAGAGTACAGCATAGGAGAGAGCACATCCCCCTGTGGCACTCCAGCGAGGATCTATCTGTTGTCAGACAGAGAGCGCTCTATTCTAACCTGAAATGTTCATAAAATGGCTTGTGTTTCACAATCCCTTTTATATCGAACTATCTTTCTGCTCGGTTACTATGGAGCTGCCCTATCACATCATCAGCTCATCGAAACTCTCACTTGCTACACAATAATCGAATAGGCTAATGCGTAGACATAAGAACTTGCACTAATCCCTCTAACCTTGGACAACTCTAGTATACTTGAAGAATTACTGCCTATCAGATCGAACTCCATTTTGGGCCAGCTTCAATCCGCTTCAGTCTTTCGTATCTCAAACAACAAAACCACATTGTTAAATCTATTTTGAACAATATTTTCCAGGTCGGTAATAATGAAATGGAGGTCCAGTTTTTATCGCCAATAGAAGTTTCTGCAAGACTCGCAGAACAACAATCTAAATTATATGATGTACCCCCGGATTGTCCTGACGCAGCGTACAGAGGAGAATGTCATGTTAATATGATTAGAAAGATGCAAGCTTCTTTCTCGTGGGATTGGGGACCGTCTTTCCCATCCGTTGGTATTTGGTGAGTTTTGAATTTTCATAAATTTTAGCGATTATGAGAGAATGGAATTTTCATTTCAGGAAAGATATTTATATAGAGAGTTTTGATGAATCTGCCATAAGATACATCGTGACTGATGTTACCGAATCGGAAGATGGTGATTACTGGCTTTTGAATTTTGACACCTATTTGGCAAATAATAAAAAGGGAACTGTTACTGGAATTTTAATGTATACTATTACCTTGAAAGACCTCCAGATGACGCAGGTGAATCATGTAGATGCAGTTATGAACACCTACAACGAAACTGTAGTTACTACCACTGTTCAAATATCTAAAGTGAGTAGGCGGTACGCAAAATGAATTTTCATATTTGATTCCTTTAAGAACGCATAGAACGATTAAAAAATAGGTGCATATCAACTAGTTTTGTTTGTAGTCATTCGTCAATACTTGGTGGCCAAATGGATATGGAGCTCATGATCTTTATAATTTGAATGTAGTTTTTTCAAATGAGGTATCATCTGAACATGACATAAAAAATGTTCGAGTTGGATTTCGAACAGTTGAATTAGTTCAGGACTCTTTAGGTAAGGATCGTTGCAGAAGTTGAAATTATTATTGTCGCAATTGTAGATGATCATTTTCAATATAGAACCTGTCCTATTTTCCCAACCATTTTTTACAAAAATTGATCCACAGTGAAATGTTTGTATTATATGGATTGATTAACTCTTCTCCTCGTATCTGTAACGTATACCCTGTAGTATACAATGTTTGGGTACCGCACATATTTAAAGAAATGAATCAAAAAACTTCCCTGTGTTGCTTGGCTATGCTCGCTATCAATGTGAATCATTACTTTGTTGTATGCCATACTGAACACAGGTAGTCCGGAAAGGAAGAGAGAAAAGGTGGGAAAGAGGAGAAAATTTTAATATTTACAAAGACAATTCGAATAACTTTGAAAAGACATACATAATGATTCGAGTGGACATATGCATATTGTCTCACTATGAAAACATGTATACACATAATATTACATAATTCACTTTCTGATATTAACTCCCTTGCTAGCTATATAGTTACTTAACATGTATTTTTTCATCCTCATACAAACATCGTTTCATACTGTAACTATGATGAAAATCAATCAGAAAGAGTATCAGAAAAGTAAATAATGACGAATATATGGGAGATTATATCAAAGCAACGGCGGTGCAGTAAAGGCTATACCATCTTCAAACCCGTAAGCCATCCTAATTTCAAAATCTTCAAAGCGTCAAGTTCCACGAGCAAAAAAAAATTTGGAGGTTGGAGCGGAAAATAACCGAGGAAAGAAAAAGTACAATCAACGAGAGAAGACAAACATTGAACGAACTCAACACAGAGAGAATTGGTGATAAAAACTACCAGAGTCACAGATGAAAGTAAATTTTCATGAAAAACTGTCAAGGTGTTTTGAAAACTGGAAAAAAAAATTATACGATTCTTTCGTGAGCAAATGGTGTTACGATATGTCACCATTTTTCGTGTTTGAAGGCCGTGGATTTTTGGAATTTCTACCTAGAATTTCCTTCAGGAATCCACGGTCTTCGACCCCGAAGAATAGTGACACTGAAAACCTCGGCAACGAAAGCATTCACCATTTTGTCGGTATTATGATACCTTTTAAGTCGGTCATTACTCTTCCAATTTTCTACGCCAGAATGTCAAATACCAATTCAAAATTATATTTTTATGAAGTTGGTTGTAAGGGGTCTATAAAATATTGAAACCATTTATGTTTGTCAGCATGAAAAATGTTTTTCCAAATATTTTCTTGTAGAAAAATCGAATGGGGAACGTAGGTTGATTTTTAGTTTGAAAGAACACGATTGTGGATGTTTCTCATTTCAAACTTCTAATGAGTAATGTTAACAAAAATATTTTCTTAGAAAATATTAATTTGCAAGACGTTTAACAATATCTTATTTTCATTTAAAAAGGATTGAATGTGCCATGTTTCTTTTTCACAAAGCTATTACAGCCAGTACTGACTATCCTCAATCTCAAGTTCAAGCATATACTTATATATCAACTATTCATCTGGACAATATTCTTTCATTAGGAAAAGTATAAGGAGAAATATTCAGGTTTTTCCTTAAATTGTCACCTTCCCAGGACATACTATTTTTAGGATTTCGATTCAATACACCAAAGAAAAAGTTTTGTAAAATGAAAAATCACATAACGTTAATAAAACAAAAATCAAAATGCAAGAGAATAACTAGTTTTATTGGAACGTCGAACTCAGCTTTTCTGCCATTGCATATAGATGGAAAAGGTGCCTGGAATGTAATGAACTGGAATAGCTGGAATCCACAATAGACCCTCATTGGTGGTAGTCACTTTCGACCTACCTTTTTTTATAAGATCGATGCTATGATGGAGTGGACAACATCAAGTATTTTTGTTCCGGTGTTCAGTATGGTACTGATGAACATGCTTAAACAAGCTATCAATGTTACAAAGAAGTGTTATTAAATACGGGCTATTCAACAGCTCAATAATGATTTGATCTAAGCAATCACAGAAACAACGTAGGAGTCACAAGCCACTGTAATCCATGACAGTCATATTTTTGATTTGTCTTGTTTCATTGTGCCTGGAAAGAGGTTTATTATTGGTTTAGTATTTAGTCTTCACAGAATCAAGTAATTCCCCAAGGTTCATAGCACATACAAGCTCAGCTTTTGTGGTTCCCCTGTTCATCATCAGATTCATGTCTGGTCTTTTCTCCGAATCTCCTATACTACAAAGGGCTCGTGGCATCAATAAACTCATGACTGAAACAAAAACTATTTTATTCTTTCTATCCTCTTTCATTTCATTTTAGTGAATTTGATAATTTTTTTTATTCGCCAATAGATTCTGGACTGACGTTCTATTTCAAAATAAATGGAGAACCAATTTTCATGAAAGGTTCGAATGAGATTCCAGTCGATATATTACCTGAAAGAGGACAAAATGAAACCACTATAAAGAAATTATTGATGGCAGCTCACGATTCTCATATGAACATGCTGAGGGTCTGGGGAGGCGGTGTCTATGAATCTGATTATTTCTATGACTTAGCAGACGAGCTGGGAATAGTCATTTGGCAAGATTTTATGTTTGCATGCGCTATGTATCAGTCAGATGAAAATTATCGCAGGTGAGATTAAAACACCCTCAAAATACTTTGCAAGTATTTACTAAGTTAAATCGTTATCAGTAATGTTATAGACGAAGTGCGACACCAAGTTAAGAGACTAAGAAGCCATGCTAGTGTAGCACTCTATTCTGGAAACAATGAAAATGAAGGTGCCCTCGTCGATGATTGGTAAATATTTTGTTTTCCGTATCAATAGAAATTGAAAATATTGTTTCAGGTACGGCACTAAAAATAATTTCACATTATATAAAAATGATTATGTGACCCTGTATATCGATACTATCAAAACTGAGTTCGATCGTATCACTCACAATAGAGGAATTTTCGTAAGTTCAAGTCCTTCGAATGGAAAAAAAACTGTGTCTGACGGATATGTCTCTACTTATCCTGGCAATCCGTTGTATGGTGATGGTGCGTATAATTACTTTATTTTTCATATTTCAAGTCAGTTAGTACCTACTCAGGAATAACTGCTGACCGTGTTTTTTCAACCAAAACAAGCACTTTTCTCAATCACTCTTCTCGATGTGCGTTGCAACAGATGAAGAAAACTAATTAGTTTTCTTCAAGATGCGTTTTACCAACGTGGTTGGTGAGATTTTGGCTAGTATGCACATAACATATTTGTTTTATCCAAAATGCTCTTCACTTTTGTCGTTTCATCAATCAAGTTGGTGCCTTCAGGAGATGAAGACGCCATGGAGTATAATGCTTTATTTTCGATATTTCAAATTTCAAGTCAGTTGTTACTCAGGAATAACCGCTGGCTTTGTTTTTTACACATGTGGGTGGTGACTGATAAAAGTGCTTATTTTGGATTTATTCTACGCCAGAGGTTCCAGGTTTCCTTTTCATATTTATTTTATTTCATATAAAAAATATATTATTGACAGCGACATCATTTTCATTTTACTATTAGCTAATGAATACGAATATTGTCAATATGAAGCTACTTCTATATTGGACTTTATAAATGTACCTTTTATTTGAACTTTCAGTGCATTATTACAATTACGTTTTGAATCCCTTTGATTCAAATATTTATCCCGTTCCAAGATTCGCTTCTGAATATGGATATCAGTCGTTGCCCAGCTATGCTTCATTGGCGAAAGTCGTAAAGCAAATCAGCGATTTAGAGATAACCAGTGATTTTATGAATCATCGACAGCATCATCCTTTGGGAAATGCACAAATGACGCTTCTAATGGAAATGAATTTGAAGTTGCCAAATGAAAGTAGCAGCAAATATTCTCAAGCTTATATATTCTACTCTCAGGTGAGTCCAAATTATTACTCTCAATAGTAAATTGATTTTTGTGTGCTGGAAGAACCTTTTCTTTGATTCCTTCTATTCAACGCTGTTAAAAATAAATCCCATTTTCAAAGTATTTGTGGTCAGCGGTTTGAGAATAAAATTAAACCGAGTCCAATGAAAATACTGAAAATGCTTTTCTCAAATATCAGAACTAATCTTTTAACGCGCGATTTCATAGGTTAGCATCATCAGGAGATGACCAAAACAACTAACTACCTATTTCAGATTTTCATGAACCATTCCATGAAAATGGATTAATCTAGTGTATACCTTTTCTTTTGCATAGATTACGAAAGTTCTGTATTTTCCTGTATCAGCAGCGATTATTTTACTATCATATCTATCACCTTGTTTTGAAGAGTCCTTTTCTTTTATATATTATTCTGTAGGTATAGTTCAAGTAAACGATATAGTGCAACCTACCTTCCAACATCTCCCTTTTAATAATATAGTTAGGGAGCTAACTAATTTTGTTACTAACTAACTAACTTTCTTCGAAAGCTTCTGATAATTCCTCTACCATATTTTCTGTTTCACTATCACTGTCGTCATTTGAATCATAATCAATTTATTTCCACCGTGGACGTGTCCAATCTACATGTAGTCTTTTTCAACTCAAATTACTTTTTTAATCCTTTTCTTCCACTATTCTTCGGTAATATTAGATACTTCTTCTTTAATTTGCTCTATTACCTTTTTATCAAATTTTTCCCAAATCAACTCGATGGGAGCTGATTAACGGAAAAACAGATTTTAAACAGACAGAAACTCGATGGGATTAAAAACACAAAAATAGGGGGGAAGTCTCAGAATGGTATGTCCATACTTGTCAGCAATAATTTCAAGGGCATACGCTTTTTCAAATGTTTTTGTCTGTAAAACTTCAAGTAGTTGGTTTTTGGCACAGTAATCTTCAAGATACAAATTATTATTCTTCAAAACTTTGTATTTCATCTTTTCACGAATTTTTATTCGGTACTTTTATGATCTGTCGCAAATGATAGGAAACCTTGTCAAGAACTATTGCACTATTCGCATCCAAATTTGGGATCAATGTGTTTTCAAACCATTCCTCAAAAATATTAGCTTTCATGTTCTTATGATAGTCAACATTGCAGTCCTCAAGTTTTTTCTACATAATTCCACTATTCTTCTGTTTTCCATAACTGCTTGACGTTTGATCATTATTTTGAATTTAAATCCTAGTTTATTTATCCAGTTCTGAAGAGTTTTGTCACAGCCGCTCATGATATGGCCGGAAGTATTCAATTCCTTCCTTATGCTTTCAGTTGTAGAAATCTCATTGCTTTTGTAACTGTCGTATATTGTTTTTTTCAATGATTTTATTAGATGAACATCAAATGGTTTTGGCAATCCTGTGTCACATCGCGTCTTGCGTTCATAACGTTTGTTTTTGATTATTTTACGCACAGTTGAGAAAGGAATTACGGTCAAATCTGATGTTGCTTGTAATAGTTTGTTTCCCTCGAAACCAAACTTGAGATGTAGATTCTTATATAAGTACATTGAATCATACTCTCTGTGTTTCAATATTGAGATGCATCCGAATCTTATTCACTGGTATCTCTTTTTCGCATTGTTCACCATCACTACACTGAAAAACTCTGCGTTGTTATCACACTCGTTATTACTATTAGTACTTGTCCAAGGACGCCCCATTTTAAGCAGATAACCATTTTAAGTAATTATAACTGCACCAATATCGAATTTCAACACCCAAATCGCGATTAGTTTCTGATGAATATTGATGACACAACGGCGCATTCCCGATTTCTATTCGTTACTGTAACATGACTTCAAATTCAATTTTATGACTCTTCAGCCAATCATGAAACTCGATTAGTAAAAATTATCCAATACAAACCGCCAATTCTACAGTTCACGTGGACTAGTTCGCAGCCGATTCATTTCCATGTATTGGTTTTTTGGCCTTTGAGAGTGCCGCCAACTTTAAGTGTGTTCATTATCGTTTATTTTGACTATACTTATGTGGTATCACGCCTGTCTCAATCTAAGACATCGTTGGTATTCGGTTTCAGATCGTCCACGCTTTATCAATTAAAATTGAAACAGAGCACTACCGAAGGTTCAGAAGTAGTTTAAACAACAAAGGAGAGGGTAAAACAATGGGTGCTCTTTATTGGCAACTGAATGATGTTTGGTTGGCGCCATCTTGGTCAGGAATAGGTACGTATAAAAAATAATTTGTAATTATTTGGTTCACGTGTCATAATGATAATTGAGCTCAAGAAAATGACATGTATATTTATTAGAACTTGTTTTTGCTGTGAAATACAATTATTTTATATTTATTTCATTTATCAAAAAATTGAGTTGTGCCTTTCTGCAATCCTGGCTTGTACTCCTTTATAGATGCCGGTCATATTGGACTCGTTAACATAAGATTGGCCACGACATTGTTCAATATCTGAACTATCAACTGCCAATTTTTCTAAGATCTGTTCACAAATGTCCTCTCCTATCTTTCCAGCAACTTCTATGAAATCAATGAAACTTTCTTTTATTTCAAACACATCGCATCAAATTACCTGGCTCATTTGTTCTGTATGGGACACATCTGTAGTAAAGTCGAACATTATCGTGTAGTATAGTCATTTAAAATGATATTTCTAACTGTTTTTGCCATTGTATCAATAATTTCATTCTATATTGTCTTTGATAAATATGGTACTTGTCCCTTTTTAAGTGTTCTAATTGAAACTTAAGAGTTTGGCGAGCAGGGAAATCAAGTTCAAGAAGTTACCTTGACTAGGCTGAGGACATTGTGTGATGAGATCGCTAGGAGTTTAGTAGGACTCGAGAAAAAAAAAAGAGTTTGTGGATAGATACAATACAGCATCCATAACAATAAGCAGGATCAGTCTCTATCTTTCCTTCTCTGAGTGAATCACTCGCTCAATGTCTTGATCAATACCCTGGCATGATTTAATTTGTTGTACCCGTGTTTTCCATTTGAGAATATACTCTTTGTACATTTTAGTTGCCCCGTGTTCGGTTAATCTCTGAAACTTTCTTCCAATTCATATAGCAGCACATGCTTGCAATCCGATAACTATACAACTTAATTGAGTTTCGATATTTCAGAACATACTGGAAAATGGAAAATGCTGCAGTATTATACACAAGACTTCTTTGCTCCAATTATAATAACAGGACACCTTAATTTGGAGAGAACATTGGAAATATACATCGTATCGGATTTACTTTCACCAGTTCTAAATGTATCAGCTTCAATACAAGTTTATAAGTGGAATTCATTCGAACCTGTCAGCTCAGAAACTGTAACAGTGGACTTGGTAATTATAAAAAAAAAATACTAGATAATCTCATGTTCGAGGTGACAAAACGAAAACAAAACAGAGACGTTATCAGGAGATACGTCAAAATTTTAGAAAAACGCAGGGATCATCAGAGAGGGTCACTTTTTTCTGATATTCATGACTCCGCCATTTGAACCCTCAAAGAAGAATGGAAATAATCACCACAAGATATTTTAATTGCGTTGAGGTTCATGTTATATATCGTTTTAAATCACACACTGAATATCTTGATAGTATTCTATAAATTATAAAATTCCGTCCTGTAATTTTGTAGAAAGTACATTATGAAATTTGAATTTATTTACCTACTCACATATACGGAGAATTTCCATTTTTCTCAAAAAATAGTTATTTATTCATCAATATCTATTTCGTTCTCATAGAGCTCATCGTATAGCTTGATCTCTTTGATGAGACTCCATAGTTTTGGGTGGGGTCAGGATACTGTTGGAAAATTTTAACGAGGTCCAGAAATCAACAACTGATAATAATTAGATGTTTCCTATGCATTATTTTTGTTTCAAATTCTGAATTATAAAACACAAGACCTAAAATTAATGTGAGAAACTACACCGATGGTCTTGAGCCAGTTTTTTATAGTTTGGTTCTCGATAGGAATAGCAAATTGGAAGTGTGTCTTCTAGGTGGGCGTCCGTTAATCTCGAACGATACATGTTTAAAAAAATCCTTTTTGAGAAAGATGTTTCACATATGTATGTTGAGCGAAACATAGTGCCACATGTATAGCTACTTTCTTGCAATTTTCATGTTTGGCCCAAAATTCTTCAGTGGATACCGTTTTATACATTTGCAGAGACACATTTTCTTGCAAATCAATCATCTCTATTTGAAGTGATGGATTTAGCTTTGGCAGATTCGAAAACTTCGCAGCCACATCTGTCCATTCTGCCGTAACATCAACTAATTCGTACAAACACACACACAGGCTAGATATATAGGAAACCAATCAAACCATATTAGTTGTAGGTACTTGTAAAACAATAAATTGATGGATGTAGCCGTTACTACGTGGTAGGAAATCATAATGAAGAAAAAAGAAATGAAACTTTCTATGTTTTTTACCACTTTTATTTGTAACTAACGTTATTGCAGTTTCGTCCTATACGGACATTTTTAAACTTATACAATAAACTAATAATGGTTCATTACATTAGCCCTTATATACCACCCCTGTAGGTACTAATAGAGGTACTTGGCTTGAATGGAGTACCTGAACTTACAGTTCACAAGGCGAATGTGCCAATTAAAAAAAACTGGCGAGTAAACTAAATCGATTTGATCATTTAACAGGTTGTACCTGTAATGTTTATGCTTGTGAATTTCCAAGGATTCTAAATAATTGAATTTGTAACACTTCCTTGCATAGTGCAAAATTTCCGTATCGTTTAGATTCGGAAACTTGTGGTTGCATGCCAAGGAATGCTTTGGAAACGTCGAATAATTTTTTCCTAGTCTGAAGGACCTTTCATGTTCAGCATACCATTTTTGGAAATTTCTTGTAACCTGTAAAACAGAATAACAAGGCAACTTACTAAAACAAAATGAGTACTAAGTTGAATTATAAGTGACTCAAAAATATTATTTTGATTAATAAAGGTATGGTATACCTTATTTACTTATTAATTCATACTTGGTATACAACACATTACACTATTTGGCGGTCCGGGGTTTGACCTTTCGCGATCCGCAAACGGACCGCGGTCCGCCTGTTGCTGACCGTTCCTCTGAAGCCTTGATACTGACCCCTTCATATAGCTGGCAGCCTCTGGTTTCTCTTCCCCTGCATGTCTCAGCCTTGCTATCGCTTCGCATTCACAGAGCACATGCAGTGCAGTTTCTTCCTCTTCTTGACAGAACCAGCATTGGGTTTCTTCTGTCAGACCCATGTTGCTCATATGTTTCCTGAGTCGGCTATGCCCCGTTAGTAGACCAACCACTACCTTTACAACCTTACGGTTGTGGTTTAGCAGGTCTTCCGTGAATCTGGGCGATGGTTTCTTTATGAACTCTTTCGCCTGCCTCACTCCTGCGAGATCATAACACCAATCTATCGATTCGGCTTGCATCCAAGGGTTTATGGATGTGTTTATACATACATGCTTTCGCTACCCAGCAGAAGGGTTCTGGACCGATCATAGCCTTGGATGCGCCTTCACGGGCTAGATATCTGCCTCCTCATTGCCCTTGTGACCCTTATGTTCAGGTACCCAAGCTAGAGTGACCCTATTTTGGGTGGGTACTCAGCTCCTTGAGTGCGTTCAGACAGCTTACCACCAGTCTTGAGAAAACTTGAAATGAGCTAAGCGCCTTAATTGCCGCCTGGCAATTATACACTTTTGTATCATATCTGAAGATGTCATATACTTGTGTATCATATCTGAAGGGGACTACGAAGCATTTCTGTTATACGCTTTTTGGTATGTCCTGAGCTCTCTCAGCGATTCGGTTTTTATCTCCTCATTCGTCACGAAACGCCATCCTTTCAAATCTGGCGAATTCGGTGGCTGAGGCATGATAACGGTGTTGTTTTAGGCCAAAACGTTTCAAAAAATCAATGACAAGTGACCAGGAGCATTATCATGATGCAAAAGCAATTAATTGTTTTTCCACATTACCGAACGTTTTCTTCATATTGCTTCTCGCAAGCGGCGCATAACCTCAAGTTAATACTCCTAATTTGACCGTGACAAGCAAGAACTTCTGATGCACTACACCACGATAATAAAAAGAACAGTAGCAAAACCTTGACATTTCATCGAACTTGGAGTGCTTTTTTGGTGTTGGCTCTGGGCTCTTCCATTGGGACGATTGGACATTGGGTTCGATGTCATATTCATACACTGATGATTCGTCACCAGTTATTACCCTTAAGCAAATTTGAACTGCCGTTAACATCATTCCACAATTACTAAGCGATATTCATGCGACGGATTCTTTGGTCGACATTTAGAAATTTTGGAACGAAATTTGCTGCCATTTGTTTCATGACCAAAATTTCCGAAAAAAATGCATGGCATGAGCCAACCGATATATCGACATACTCAGCAACTTCAATAATATTGATTTAACGATTCTCCTTAACAACATTCTACAGTTCCTCAACATTTTATCGGTTATTGATGTGTTGGGGCGTTCAGGACGAGCGTCGTCTTCTCGACATTCTGTGAAAAACTTGTACCACTTGTAAAAATATTTTTCTGACTAAGAGTACAATCACCGTATGCCACTGTCATAAATTCAAGTATTTATGAGAACTCAATTCCATTTTTCACCTAAAATTTAATGAAAATTTTCTGCTCCATTTTTCCGATAGCAGAAAATGGCCGAACACGCAAAACACTTCTAACTCTTATGTGAACGAATGTTCGAGACGAGGGTATCAACATAATAAAAAATAAAAAATGCTAATCGAATGTATGTAGCCCGCGAAATTCGAACATACACCTTATTTTCTGAACAGACTTCCTATATATCATTTTCTTTGCATTTTCTCCATTCAGTGGAAAGAGACGATTTGATGGAGTCAAAGTGTTATTTATACGATAATAAATTATAATAAATAAATAATAAAAGAGATCATTATTACGATAATAAGTTGTATACTTTATTAAAAGTGTATAATTTCAACATTATATAAGGTTAAAACAGAATTATGATTGATTTCAACTGACCTTTGATCCAACAGAAATTCTTTCATTTCCTATGTAACCAGTTGATATTTTCACTATGAAAAATAATACTCAAAATACAATAGTATTGTAATTAATTGGATATTTATCAGACTATATGTTTCAAATTACAGTCAAACTGAAACTTTTTTTGGTGTCGTCGGCATCGACTGGATTGTTCATTAGCCTCGTGTGCTGTGCTTAACTCCCTGAGCCACCTATAGGAAGCATCATTGCTACTCGAAGTCCAGCATCCATCTAACGTTGCAGAATCATCCCAATATCAACTAGATAAATTCTCTCAAGAAAAATATCTAGTCGAGGTAGGGATCGAACTCACGACCATCTGATCGTGAGTCGGGCGCGCTACCACTGCGCCAATTCACAATTAACTTTTTGGTATTCATTGTATTAGAACTACAATAGTAGGAATGATGAAGATCATTTGATGTTTCATTAGGAGGATGCTTATATCTGTAACCTGTCTGTATTCAAATCAACATTTTCCAGTTATTAGGAGAGGCAGCTTAGTGATTGGTTACCCACGATCACTACTTGATTTCTATTTGTGGTTAACTGGAAAATACATATTTTAAACATACCTATATAGTAAAGACTGTTTTCTTTTCGTTTGGCACCCTATTTGGCACTAATATTATTGATGTTTATTTCACTTACTATACAGCATAGAAAAGTTTTAACTTTCCAAAATATAATTTCAGGGAGCCGGACATTCACATTTAATAAAATCGATTGCAACAGATGACTATTTAACTGACAGGAATTGTGGGGCTTTGAATGTTGCTAAAAATAAATGTTTCTTTTATTTATCGGTAGAAAAAGAAGGTCTGAAAATTACACCTGATAATTATGTTTTTCCTTCTAAGATAAGAGATTCTGATGTCCAAAAACCTCGAATACAGGTGAGTTTTATTGTATACCAATAGTTTGTCAAGTACTATCAAAAATGTCTTTTTTTCAGATTTCTTCTGTAAAGAAAATAAGCGATGAGCAAATCTACAGCATAAACATTGAAACTGATCAAATCGCATTATTTGTTTGGTTGGAATCACCAGTCATATCAGGAACATTTTCGGAAAATGGATTTATGATGGTCAACAATACAAAAACCGTTTATTTCAATAGTGAAGAAAAATCAATTTCACCGGAGGAATTGACAGAAACGTTGACTTTGACCCACTTGATGGATGAACAATACTTCTAATCAATTTTAAGATTAAATTTAAATGAACAACTCATGGTATTTTCATGTATTTTTGTTTATATTAAATGATGTCAACATAATATTAATATTAATTACGATTCATATTTTTTCTCTTATAGAACCATTTATTCCTCAATTGAATTTAGGCTTCTTTATATAATAATCTATTGGTAACTTATAATCATCAGCACTGGGGGTATAATTATTCCGCCCTATTTCTTGCCTGTAATAAAATACAACTAAAAATAAAGCTTAATTTAGTGATTTCTGTCCTCCGGGTCAGTTGCATTGTAAGGAGCTGGAATGTCGCTCTTTCAAACTTTTGGTATATTTAATGTCCCGAATTGGTTCAATAGATACATTTTTTTGGGGCTACCCGTGACAGATTCTAAATGAATATATTGTAGAAGTAGCAGTGACGACCTAAAAAAAGACATGGAGGATAAAACCGAGCATGATGTATTATTAGCTATACTTGGAGGTTGAACCTATAATAACATAAACTTCTTTGGTGTGGTGACCAAAGATGAAACGCAGAGACGTTCGACTATTTGGGTTCAACGGAAGCAAAGAAAATAACACCGATAGCAGCGCTGAAGATACTACACTGAATGTATATCATTTACATCTGGTAGGTAATAACGGGAGAAGCAATTGAAAAATTTACCGAACAAAAGAGATCTGCCAAAATTAAAGTGTAGAAATATGTAGATGAGTGAGCATGGCACCGAAGTTCACTTTCGATACAAACTCCACGGTTACAGGTACCTACATATCGTGAAGTGTCGATAAAGAAAAGTCATTTGCAGAACATGCTTGACAGTGGCATCTAGACGGGTCATAAACCGATCATAGAAAGAAAACTGAAACATATTAACAGGTATGTTAAGTTGAGGTAATTTTTTTGGAGGTAGTCTCAATTATGGTTACCTGTAGTATATATAGTATATATGTAGTATATTAATGTTAAGAACAACTTGAAGTATAAATCACTTGAAAAAGCTAATGTTTTAGAGAAACATGTTGTGATACATTTTTCAAATAAAGTTTGTGGAGATCAAATCGTCAGGTGTAGTTTTGGAAAATATTAATAGAGGCCTCAAACACATGAGCGGATCAATATTCTCATAAACAAGCAAGCACTCGGGGTATTAATGCACTTAAGAATGGTATTGCGACAGATCTAGAAATGCCGCAAAAAAATTAAAGAAATTGGAGGACAGTAATAGACTGATACTCTAAACCGAATATCAGGTCAATGAAGTTGCCCCGGAGCGCCAATTAATTTTCATTGTTGTTTATTTTTTCATCGTTGTTTTACAATAAAATTCCCTGTACCAACCATGGTAACATATTAGAAAATGGTACAATAGAATTTATTTCCAACTAAGCTTGACAAACATGACAAAAAATACAGTAACACCACTATAGCTCTCATCATATGTGACTTTTTCAATTATGTGGTCACATGCCATTCTGGACCTGTCAATTTTGACATTTCACAAAGAACTTCCCAAAAATCGAGTTACCTCTGAAAATTTCTGAAGTTACATCAGAAAAATGTTCACCTGCCTTGTCGCCAGGTAAATGGTTAGGTGATTGAATAAACGAGTGTGTTTTTCATTTATAATGTACTACTTTGTCTATGTATTTGAATTGTATCAAATGTGTATTAAGTGTACTTAGATAATAAATTCTTGGCTTAAAAATAATTGAACAATACTTTGATACATACACAGACAATTATGAATATTATAAATAAAAAAATCTTAGTTCTGTGAATTGATTTGTATTTCATGATTGTTTCAAATTTCATTATTTATTGACTTTCTTTGGTTGAGTTTGTTAAGGTAATACATGCATTATCATTAAGAAAAAGGACTAATGTACTCTTTGCTGGTGATTCCATTGAATGTGGGAATTTTATTTTTGCTATTTTCGGGAGTATTCACTCTTCCACTTACACTTGATATGGTGCAGTTTTGTGTCAAATCACTGTACCAAATATTGCCCAAATACAAATAAATGGTCCCCTTACCCTTTTGCGAATATTACATCACTACTTCATTAAGTTAGACGAAGACAAGCAAATGAATTGATTTCAATTAGTACCTTGCACCAAAGATAAGACTGAATTAATTGTAAACTCTACTTTTTGACAATATATCCAGTTTATTCAAGGTCAAATCTTTTTAAGTTAGGTTAAGTTATTCCTTTACTTCCGTTTACTTCGGTAATCTGTGCCTTTGATAAGCATGACAACTGGCATGCTAGAATATTCGAGGTCAAAGGTGAATTCTGTTTTTGGTAAAGTTTTGGAGTTTTTTGCAATTTCAGTTGAAAGTTTGAATTAGAATTCTGTTCATAATTCCGTTGATACTTTTTTAGGCTTTATTTTAGAGAATCGTTGAATGTAAATTTTAGTATGAAATCCATGTGAAATTGTTTTGACTGGATTCTTGACTATTACAGTTTAAGTGTCCATTCATTGATTGAGATTGCCGGATAATTGTTTTCAATTTTCTCGTAATTGTGGTGAATAATCATTTTTAATTATCGTTTCCAAATATTGCGAAACTGGCTTCCTTCGATGAAAATTTCTGTGGGATGGACGTAGATCCATTGCCCAGTAGTTCTTCAGGTATGAATTTTTTAGGTTAGCCACAGAAAATTGTGACAAGAAATTCATTTCAAGGTTTACCTACCTCACTAGTTCTACAAACGCTACCCAAAATTGATGAGAATGATATTTTGAATTCTAAACCACCTAAAGAACGGATTTTGGAAATGTTGGATTTATTAGAAATTCATGTGGAAAAATTGAGGAAAGGAGCCAGTCAACTTGAAGAAGATAAAGATGCTTTGCTCTCAACTTTAGATTCCGTTATGAATGCTGATTCAATGTATAATATGGACGAAAGTAAGGTTATACCTGAACTGGGTAGTTCTTTGTTTAACCCTTAACTGATGCACTGTTTGGAACCTTTGGTGTAGTAATGACTATTACTGGAGTTTTTCCCAACACCAAATCATTATTTTTAACACTTCGACACGTGTTTCGATCACCAAGTGATCATCTTCAAGAGAAAGATTATACTTCCTCCTCAATATCTTGAGTACAATACAGGATGGGACACCGCAAACGAAACAGATCGAATATTTTCAAAACATATATGTTCTGAAAAAAATGCAAAATGACGTCGATTTTTAATCCAAGGAAAATATCTGCCTATCATAACCTCAACTATCATACCTCTTCCCCCACCCCTTGTTGGCTATCACCCAAACAATTTAAATAGGGAAAGTAGTAACTGTGTAACAGCTGATTAACGGAAAAACAGATTTTAAACAGAACAGACAGACAGATACATCGTTAAAAAGGTAATTTAATAAGGAATTCAGCCATTTCAATTTTAGCTACCTAACTTTCAATTTTGGCGCCTTCTTGCGGGATAAAAACTTTTCCGTATTCCAAATTATGATACTTCATTCGGAAGCTAATTTGACATTAATTTGGTGACAATTCATTATGGAGTTTTTCTAGGGGAAAAACAATGGCGGACAAGATTTGCAATAATGGTCCGATTTGATTCAAAATTGATAAGTTGTGGTTTTTAGGGTCGGAAATTATGAATTATTTTTCAATGCAAAAAATCAAGATGGTAACTCCAAAATGACGGACGAAATTTTTAATTATGGTTCGATTTAACCCGACACCGGAAACGAATTCTTCAAAACACATGTATTGTGAACATAATTCAAAAAAACGTCAATTTTTAGTCCAAGGGTGACAAATCCTATCGTTACCTCAACTATCATACTTCTCTTCCCACCACTTGGTTAGGGAAAGTACTAAGTGAGAAACAGTATTGAAAAGATAATTTTATAAGGAATTCAGACATGTGAGTGTTCGCTACTCAACTTTTCATTTTGGCGCTCTATTGCAAGAAAAACAACTGTTTCGTTTTTCAATTCACATTTTATTTGAAAGGTAATATGAACAATTCACGAAAAAAAAAACAACAATTGAAAAAATTACATAATCCAATCATCGCAAACTACTTTAATTCATAGTAGATGCTCGAAGTGTTCGCCATGAACTGCCATAAATGAGTTTAAGATATTCTTGAAATGCCGTCTGATGTTTTTGAGAATTTCTGAAGTTATTTGATGATATTCGTACCTTTGTAATAACAATTCACTGTGTTTGGTATGATAAAAAAACTTTAGTTTCACGGCTTATTTCTGTCAGTTTCTTGGCAGTAGTACGTCAGGTACATCGAGTGAAATAAAAAATGGTTTATTCTATTCAGGATAGGATAGAAATAATTGAATATTATTTCAAAAATAATTAATGTGCCAATAAAGCCAGTAGAATTTTCAATGAGCAACACCCAAACAAAAACGTA
>WOGP01000873.1:0-21487 GCA_015342065.1 Leptinotarsa undecemlineata | reverse complement strand
GGTATCTACTGCAGAGATGAAGGTATACTTAGCTATCCTCATTCTGAGTGGCTACAATCAACTACCCGGTAAAAGGTTTTACTGGTACTTGAACTCTGCCATGAGAAATAATCTTGTACACAACTCTATGCGTAGAGATCGATTTTTGCAAATTTCTAGATTTTAACATTTTGCTGACAATAACAACCCAGACCTTTTAGACAAAATATGGAAAATGCGTCCCTTGATGGATGAAGTGAAAAATAAATGTTTGAAATATTTTGAACCAGAAGAACATCTTTGTTAAGACATAGTTGCAAGCAGTTCATTCGAGGAAAACCGATAATGTTCATATACAAAATGTGGTGTCTGAACAATCCATCAGGATATCTCATAAATTTTGAAATGCATCAAGGTATCAATCCCAGTCGATCAGTTTCATATGAAAATGCATATGGTAAATCTTCTGCTCCCTTGGTAACGATGTTGGATGAACTTGTTCGAGCAAAAGGTCCACAACCATAAAAATTATATTTCGATAACCTATTCACCAGTATGGCCTTATTGAAACATCTGAAGGAAAACGTTTTTCAAGGCACTGGTACATTCAGAGATAATCGAACACCATATAGCTTGCCTCTAACTGGCAAAAAAACACTGCGGAAACAACAAAGGGGCACATATGAATTGATTATTGATAAAAATAGTGGGATTCTATTCGTCAGATGGGTTGATAACGGAGTCGTTATCGTTGCTTCCACTTACTTCGGAGTACAGCCAATTAGAAGTATCCGTCGTTATTCTCAAGCGGACAAAAAAAAATGTTCAAGTTCCACGGCCATATGTTATTTCCAAATATAATTCATTCATGGGGGGCACTGATCTCATGGATGAGAATATATCTTGTTATCGTATATCTCTTAGGGGTAAAAAATGGTGGTGGTGTATATTCACATGGACAGTAGATGTTTGCATACAAAATGCTTGGCAAATTCACAAAAAAAGTGGTGGAACTTTGCCACAGTTGGAGTTCAGGAGACAAATTGTAACAACATATTTGAAGAGTTATGGAACGGAACCGAAAGGGGCAGGAAGGACCTCAACATCATCCAGCTCAGTTACATTGAACAGAGTATCTGATGACCTGAGGTACGATGGAAGAGAACATCTTGTTATTCGCATTCCAGAAAACAAGCGACGACGTTGTGCTGGAGAAGGTTGCACATCAGTTGGAAGAACAATGTGCCAAAAATGTAATGTTGGACTGTGCATTGAATGTTTCTTCATATTTCATAAAACATAATAGCATGTATTTATTTGAAATAAAAAGTTTGAAACTCGTATTGATTGACCTCATAGGCTCCTAGCGTTACCATATGGTAACGTATTTTTTCTGAAAAAACTGATTTCTGAATACATTATTTTTGTGCGATTTATATGCTTTAGATTATTATCAGTGTTGTTCATACATTCAAATTCGATTTTCTAAAAAATAATTAATTCAGGCGCTAATAGGTTAATATTTGGACACAGCAAAATTTGTGATAAAGTACTGGAAAGGTGAAAAGTGGATCAGAACACCAATTAAAAATTAAGAGCCAGAGACACAGACTGTTTAACCAAAAAATCTTTCCGCAAGTCAATTGTACCAAGATGGACAAAACCTAAACATGTAAAGTGGTTTCTAGTTATTGGTCAGGTGTTTACAGTTACAGACAATTCTTTTGAGTAATAAATCTCTAAATAAGGGAAATCTTATAAATGAAATATTGACATAATTATAGTGCTAATATTTCATAATACTATAACAGCAGTGGATTTGGATTTATAATCATTGTTTTATAGACTGGTTTTCCTTCTTTTTGTCTCAGTTTTTATTTCTTCTACCTAAATGTGTTAAAAAGTTTGAGCTGCCCAAACCAAATAGTGAATAAATATTATTATTGAGTTTAAAATGTATGCATGCTAAAATATATGACAAAAAATCAGCTATCCATTTTTTTTTGTTAATACTCAACAGAGTACTTTGAATCTGACAGCTGAGAGGTGTTGCAGTTTCATTATGACAATTTTCATATACAGAGGGAAGAAAATACCTGATCCAGAAGATTTTGAACTATTTCCTTATTGCCCTTATAAGCAGCATGTTGCAAAGGTGTCATTGAGTTTTCATCAACAATATTCGCGTTTATATTTTCAGATAGTAAAGCCTGTAGTAAGGTAGCATCGTTTTCGGAAATGGCTTTGAAAATTAGTTTTTCACTTTCAGATAAAACTTTATCTTCACACATTTTGTTCGCAAAATCGAAGCTATCTGAAAGAATAAAATAATTCCTCTCCAGAAAAAAAATGCCGTCTAACTTTTTGTTTAGTATTTGACAGTGACATCTGACATTCGATAGGTTGAACCATGCTTACACCTTAGATAAGAGGTGTCTAAAAAGGCTTACACCAATGCTTCATACCAATCAATCGAGGAACAGACTAAAGAATGTGATACAATTTATAGTTGACAACTGACATGTACCACTGAGGAATCAAAGAATGTCTTCATCTCTACCTGAACTTCTTTAGAAATAATCTTTATTTATAAAACAACAATAAAAATATATATTCATCTTTATTAGCATTTCTGTTACTGTTTGTTAAGAAGTGTGGTGAATTTAGTCAAAAATTCTTATATTATTGTTATAAATTACAATATGTTAAAGTTATTTTTATTTGTGAAATTATAAAACAACGATCAAAATAAAAACAACAATAAAAATTTATTGGCGCTCCGGGGCGACTTGATTCCAGTGGCGCATTTGCTTTTTCTTTTTCAGCTGCAGGAAAACCCGGAAAAACCTGCAACACCACATCATAAATTTCCATCCGTCAAAGTAATGTGTTGAATGATGTCAAGGCAATACTGATGGATGATTGTTGAATAGTGTTAATTCAATAACTTGCATGTTTCTGATAGATGTACAGCACTGAATTGTTATTTCACTAAGTGGTCCATTTAAAACTAAGATAGAATATAAATATGCATTGAACATCGTTGAATAAACTCACTGGATATTTCACTTGACAGTCATTTTGATGTCAAATCAAAATTGAAACATTTCCACTCAAAGTCTTCTTAAATTGAAAATATCAGGTAAATCTCAGTATTGTTTATCAATATTTGCAATGAAAGCTGTTCAGTAGATATTAAATCTAGTTATTTGCATAGAATTCTCATTAAATTATATTTTTATGGAAAATATTCAGAAATATTCTTTAAATTTCTTATTTTCCTGAAAATTTACCAATTTTAAATTTTTCTTGTTGGATTGACGATCTATTTATTTTGTAAAAATTCAAATTGAGTATAGGATAAAGAAAATAACTAGTGTCTAATTTCTATTGAGAGCGGCAAATAGAAATTGAACAAATGTTACTTTTTTTATCCTGTATCAAATTTAAATTCCCTTCCTAACCTAAGGATTCCTAACCTAATCTTACTATTACAAGAAGAAGAAAGTGTCTTTATCATACTTGCGCATCTCTTCACTCTTCATTTCCTAGATATTTTTTCATTTCCTGTATTCATAAAAAATGGCTGCGTTAAAAACTGAGATGATTGAAGAGAAAGAAGATAATATAGAACAAATGGATGATGAAATAGATGAGGAGAACAAAGAAGCACCCAAAAAAAAGAAAAACCGAAAGAAAAAGAAAAAAGGTATGAAGTTAACTTTCTCATATCATGAAATAATTGTAATATCTGACTATATTTAAATGAAAGCTGAAGCAGAGGTTAACCCCACTGAAGGGGATAAAAAACCGGATAGCGAAACGATTACTTTGGAAAATGCAGAAAATGATGTAATCGAAAATGGTGATGGAGAGAAAAAGAAGAAAAAACGTAACAGGAAGAAAGGGGGAAAACTTCAGCAAACCAACCCCCCTTCCATCCCTATTGTAGACCTATACCCAGATGGAATATTTCCTGTTGGAGAAATTCAGGAATATCCCACCTTAAAGGATGATCGTACCGCTAAAGACCGGTTTACATCAGAAGAGAAGCGAGCACTTGATAGAATGCATAATGACATTTACAATGAAGTTCGTCTGGCTGCAGAAGCACACAGACAGGTGAGTTGAGGAAAAGATATTCATTTCAAGGGCTAATTATTTGTTCCAACGATTTGTGCTGGTTTCTATTATAAAAGTTTCTGGGACTTGAGTATTTTCGTCTGTCGATCATAAATCTGAAGACAAAATGTGACAATCCCGTCTACTTTCGGAGATACGGCCTAATGTAGGAACTTTCTTCTGATAATGAAATCGTTTCATAACTGAACACAATATAGCGTTTAGTTATGACATGTATGTTAGGACAGCTAATTGTATTTATTTGCAAAAATTAACAAACACCTACATGTGCTGAAGTGAGCTATCACATTTAATGTTTCAAATCCAAACCTTATCATTGGCTGTTGCTTCTTGTGAGGCTTATTAGAAGGGATCTAAAGAGTAGCGAGTAGCACAATTCAGTGTTATTAATCTAATTTTTGGGGAAATAAATACTTCATACAAAGTTGAGAATGAGTATAATATTTAAACTTGTTTTGGAAATATGTCAGAAATATGTTTTTTCCTTCAAGCAGCTGTCGCACTCCTACAAAAGACTACTCTCAGAAGTCTACTTGTGCGAGAGGAGGATTAACGAGGTCTTACCTTTAAACGTGCGATTCCTAACATGTTGAAGTATAAGTTACAGGATTATGAATGTGATTTAGAAATGATTTTTCAAGCAATATTGGCTACCATGTGTGATATCAATCTAATTTTTGGGGATATGAATATTTTGTACAAAGTTGGGAATGAATATAATGTTTAAACTTGTTTTGGAAATATGTTAAAAATATGTTTTTTCCTTTAACCAGCTGTCACACTCCTACAAAAGACTACTCTCAGAAGTCTACTTGTGCGATAAGAGGATTAACGAGGTCTTAACTTTAAACGTGCGATTCCTAAAACGTTGAAATATAATTTACAGGATTATGAATGTGATTTTTCAAGCAATATTGATTACCATGTTTGTATATTTAAATAATAATTTTCTTCAACATAAAAATACATTAAAATCACTATGTAAAAAATAGTATGATAATTCATGAATAAACACCCAAAGCGATACTAAAAACTTTTTTGACAATCTGCCAGATGCAATACGTTATTGTAACAATCGCCAGACTAAATTATGGAAGTCTAATAAACATTTTTTCAAAAAAACTAGCACAAGCCGTAAAACACTTTTATCAAGATAGTATCATTTCCATGATTAAAAGAATCATAATTCTTTATTTTTTCATGAAACAATACAATTTATCAAACTAATTGTTTGAGAAACTTCAAACAAACCAGGATTTTTGTAAAATTCTTTTGTCATCTCTCTACTTCTTTAAATAATAATAGGAAGAAAAATAAAAAGTTACACTAAACTCCTTAGTAATGTAAAGTACTATTAGTATTATTGAACTAAAGGATAGTCATGAAAAAAAATACATTGCTAGTTATTGAAAATTACTGTGTATGCTGTAAAAGTCAAAAATTAACATTTCAAAGCTTTGCTTTGCTGTTATTATTGAGTTATGCTATCTCAGTCTGAAGTTTTTTGTGCATGAGATACATTAAGGCCGAGTTATATTAAAATATGGTAATGTTCATAATAGTGTAGACAATGTGAGGTTTACCAGTTTTTAAGTCAAAATAGAAAGTATGAGAAAAAATGTCTATTTTAAATATTCCAAGAATCATTTAATAAAATCTATAGTGTATCTTCTTTTGCAACTTCTTTTTGAATCAAATTAAAATACTCTTAAAATTACTATGTAGTTTCAAAAATAAAGTTGTTATTGAAAGGTAAGTGTGTTTAATAAACCAGATGAAATTGCCATTAGATTCTAGACTTTTGAAGAACCATATCTTTGACGACCACTTTCTGATGATCAGTTTTTACTTGAGACTCATAATTCACTAACAAAAGTACCTGGGTTACATTAAAAAATATATTTCAAGCTTGGATAAAGTAAAACTACCAGAGCTTTGTCCCACAGGTAACTCATTTTGTAAAATTTTCTATTAGACACGGCAACACATTCAAAAATGGATCAAACCTGGCATGACAATGATAGAAATTTGTGAGGAGCTAGAGAATACAGCAAGAAAATTAATAGCAGAAAATGGCCTTAAAGCTGGGTTGGCGTTCCCCACAGGATGTTCAAAAAATCACTGTGCTGCGCATTACACGCCAAATGCTGGTGATAAAACTGTATTTGAATATGATGATGTTGTGAAAATTGATTTTGGAACACATATTAACGGAAGAATTATTGACTGTGCTTTTACACACACCTTCACCCCGAAATATGATAAGTTGGTGGAAGCCGTACAGGATGCTACTAATACAGGCATAAAAGCAGCAGGTAAATTTTGGCTAATTGTATTTTTGTTTGGAAATCTGTAGGTAACAACATGCAGCCTACATTATAATCAACATTCATGGGAAAAATGTCTATCAACGTCATCAGTTTACTTTGTTAGATCGATGGTTGAGGTTGTTTTATAGTTGAGATATATGTTGTGATCTTAAGCTCTTTACTAGTAATGACATATTATATGCTTGTGATGCACTGTTTGGAACCTTTGGCGATCATCTACAAGAGGAAAAACTTTCTCTTGAAGGTGATCACTTAGTGATCGAAACTGTCAAGGTGTTGAAATAACGGTTTGGTGTTGGGAAAAAATTCCAGTAATATTCATGACGTATTATACATTAAAGAATATTACTGGAGTTTTATCCCAACACCAAACCGTTATTTTTAACACCTTTTTTAACACACGTGTTTCAATCACTAAGTGATCATTTTCCTCTTGAAGATGATCACTTGGTGATTGAAACACATATCGAGGTGTTGAAAATAACGGTTTGATTTTGAGATAAAACTTCAGTTATAGATTATTTACAAACAAGAACAATTTCAACTGAACATATAATTCCAAAACATGTGTTATCAGGTTTTGTACTTTGTAACTTTATTATTATTATTAATTCCAAGAAACATTTGAAGCTCATTATACAGAACGTTTATTGGTATGAAATGCTGAACATTAATAGATTAGGTAGTAAAGTAGACACTTAACTAATGAAAATATTGGAATTGGGTTTAGTAAAACAAATGATTATTATTTTCTTCTGCGTCACTGATGAGATCTATGGCAGATCAATACAGTAGTGCGTGGTCTAGAGTCATGGATACAGTGCTTGCAGAGTCTGGTATCACTGTGCTTCCAGAAAACGCTGTAGAGAGACATGAAATTCAACAATACAAATTAACATCTTGATTAAGACAAAAGTGACTGAATATGATATTATTTATTATCGACGTTAAAGCAGAATGATCATTTTAATTTCATTTGATGTCTAAGACAGACCCAGAAGTGTGAGTTTTTGTGAAATGTGTGTTTTCTGGTTTATATTTGATTAGTAGTGAATAAGGAGCGAAGTTACGTAAAGGGAAATTCCCAAACTTTACCTATGAAGATTATGAGATGATTGACTCTAACAATATGGATGTTTACATCTTGTGAATGAAAAATATAAAAATGAGAAAGTGGTGTTCATTTTGATTCCCCTGGTTCCTTTTTTTATTTCAATCAATTTCTATAAGATATAAAGGTAATTTTTTTTTCATAGTGTTCATTATAGCTCAAGTAAATGAGTAACTTTCATTTATACACCAATAACAAAATTATAATACTCTGAACTGAATATATCGACATGGCGTGTTTCACTCAACAAAAATTTCTAGTTCCTCAATGAATAATAGGCCGAGTAATCACAGTGTTTTTTTGGTACAATTCTAATACTGGAATTACCATTCTCGTTGTTTTTCAGCTATTTGATTCCTCTTGCTGCTCTTCCTTTTCAAAGTTATTAAACCTTTATACAGTTGGTTATAGTATTGCAGGGAAGAAGTAGAAACGTGTACAATCTAAACGAGATCTGGGTGTTGTGATGGATGATAAAATGGACTTTTATTTACAGTATGAACACATATCTAACAAAGTGATGAAAATGTTGGGATTCATATGCAGACCAACTAAAGATTTTACCAACATTTGTTCTATTAAAATAGTATACTTTGCATTGGTTAGATCAGTGATTGAGTATTGAACTTGTATCTGGCATCCAACTTCAACCACAGTTATGATATTGAAAAAGTTCAGAATAAATTTTTTAGATATGTTGCCTACAAAATGAACATGCCAGCTAGAAGTCATTCTCTCTTTGAAATTCGCTCTACTATTGGATTGCTCAAACTCAGTACAAGACAGGCATATATGCACATGCGGGGCAGTTGAGCTGCTCTGAAATCTTGACCAAATTCGACACAATGAATATTATTAATGTATCATTGTTTTATTTTCAAGAAATTTCTGAATTTGATTATGATTTTTTTAATATATTTATTTTCATTGTTATCTAGGAATCGATGTCCAGTTATGTGAAATTGGTTCTCAGATACAAGAAGTGATGGAGTCTTATGAAGTCGAGATTGATGGAAAAACTTACCAAGTTAAATCTATTCGAAATTTGAATGGTCACTCAATTTCTCCATATCGTAAGTATACATTGACGATGTTTCACCAATAATTGCCTACCTAGTATTTTGATTATCATCCATGTAACTGAGATAATGCATTCATCTTATAACCGTGATATTTCTTTTTCTGTTCTTTTGCATCAAATTTAGAATAAATCAAAATCCTTCTGAAATGCAGGGAATTCTAATTTGTTTTTGGAATTTTTAAATATTTCACTATTGATATGTCATTATTTGCCTCAAAAATATTAAAACGTGTAAACTAATGTGATTTTCTATTCATGTGATGAAATTGACTTAATACCCTGAATAAAATTTTTTAAAGATCGTTGATGAATTTCTTGTAATATAACAACGTTTTCAAAAAACTCTTTATTGTTAGATTTTCACTGAATAGTTTCACAAAAACGCAACACGTGTTTCTCCATATAATGGCTTCTTCGGGCGTGTCTTTACTAACTATATTTCAATTTGAAGTATCTGCATTTCAAGTACCTGAGTCTGTAATGAATTGAATTACCTGAGATTATGTCCCAGTTTCCACATTTGAAAAAATATTTAGTAATGGGAAGTATTCAATTCTAATTGATCAATCGGTAAATTACCCGAATTCTTGAATATATTGTTTTCTAAACATTCTAGAATATTGAGATAAAAAAAAAAGTTTGAAAGTCAAAGATTGAGATAGAAAAGTTTGAAACTCAATCTTCTGAGAAATATATTTGAAGTAAAAACACTATTGATGTTTTATCATGCATTATTTTCCAATATTATGACCTACGGAATCATAGTCTGGGGTGGTGTATATGAAAATTTGTTAAAATATTTCAAATCTATTCATAAATATGCAATAAAAATAATTTTTAAAAACCTTTCAGATTTCCATCGAAATTTTTATTCAGAAAATATTCCATTTAAAATATCAGACAAATATTTTACAAAATCAGTACCATCTATATAAAAAACCATTTTGCAAATGCTGACATAATAGAACATCAGTATGATACAAGATCAAAGACCAATAAATGCTTTGAAATTACTAAGTGTAGTCTACATTTAATGCAACAACACTGCATATGTATTGGTTGTAAAATTTTCAATTTAATTCCAGGAGAAATTGAAAAGTTGAGAACAGCATTTAAAAAAACATTACACAATTGGATATTAGATAATAGTGAAAAAATTTAAAATGTGCTCACATTGAAATAGTTCAGTTCAACAGATAATTTATTTCACCATCATTCATAATAAAATACTATTATTAATACATTTTTCCTTTTCTATATATTGTTTCATAAACAATATCTATTAACAATTGATATCTTTATTTTTCAACTAACCCAGTCGAAACACAAGTGTTTACACTTAGCAGACTGTGTTAAAATATTATACATGTTATTACAATTTTTTAATATTAATACATTATAAATACAAATTATAAGAACATTAAAAACAACAGTACAAAAATAACATTTCAAAACACTGAAAGGTGCGAACTTGTTTCTTCCTTTTCATAAAAGAGGATGTATGCATCTCCACTCACAAGCGATTTTGGTGAAATTGGTGACACGTGTGAATCATTGTATTAGTGCCACGTGCCAGTATAAGGATGTCTACAGAATGCTGTATAATGTCCGCTGTAGGTAGATCCACTGTGAATCGAAAGTGCATATAGATTATAACGACAAGGAGTCACATTTTCTGCTGCTTAATTGTTCATGTCTGATCCATCTATAGGAAATTCGATGGCAACATTTAACTTGCCTCTAAATCTTTCTGTTTGAAAACATTTTTTTAAATGAATGACTAAAATACGGGGAAACTTATGAATCGATAGAGACTTTGTGCATTTTCTTCTTTCATTTAATATTTATAGACATTCATTTGATATTATACATTTGTTAATAAATTTGAATTCTAGAATGTTTAGAAATCAATAGATTCAAGAAATAGGGTAATTTACGGAATGATTGAATAACTCCCCCTTACTAAATATTTTTTCAAATGTGGAAACTGGAAAATAAACCTAGATAATTTAATACCTTACAAACTCAGATAAAACTCAGGTACTTGAAATGTAGGTACTTCAAATTGGTGTATTAAGCATTGAATATGTAGAAAATAGTCAGTATAGTAGTTTCAGTGTATTTGTAAGAATTTTGAAATTGAATTTTGTGAATCTGAAAGATTGGAAGGAATAACATCACATCATGTGAGATTTTCACTTACATTAGAACAAAAATAGTTTATCAGTGTTGAAGAATATTTTGTTGAACAAGTTGGTGAGTTTACATGCACATAAAAATAAATTTCACTTTACCAAACTAAATGTTCATGTCAAAATGACTGACTCCATTTCATTATTTTAAGGAATTCATGCTGGAAAAACTGTTCCCATAGTAAAAGGAGGAGAAGCCACTGTTATGGAAGAAAATGAGTTTTATGCAATCGAAACTTTTGGATCAACTGGCCGGGGTATTGTGCATGATGATATGGAATGTTCCCATTATATGAAGAACTTTGATGTTGCTTATGTGCCATTACGGTAAGATAGATTTTATGCTTTTGTTCTCATTTGCTCAAAAATGTTTTATTTTTTAGCTTGCAGTCTTCTAAGTCACTCCTGAACACCATCAACAAAAATTTTGGTACTTTAGCTTTTTGCAAGAGATGGCTGGACCGTGCAGGAGCAACGAAGTATCAAATGGCATTGAAAGATTTGTGTGATAAAGGCATTGTGGACGATTATCCTCCTCTGTGTGACATCAAAGGTTGCTACACTGCTCAGTTCGAACACACGATTATGTTGCGTCCAACATGCAAGGAAGTTGTTTCCAGGGGTGATGATTATTAGTCATTTTCTATGAGTTGTTTAAATCCAGTGACTAATTTTTGTTATATTATACATCGATTCAATATAATTTTGTTTGGTGTTTCACTTGTCACATTCAAGTTGCCATTTCCAATAATCGTAAATACTTTCTATTTCAATTTTCAGTATTTGTAGGTGAGAAACATTGATTTATTCTTGAAATTTTAGAATTATAATTTTCACAGTTATTAGTTAATATTTTTCAATGAGAAGTGAAAATAATTTGTTAAAGTGGAGTTATTTATGAAAACCCTTTTTATAAAAACAAGGTGTTTTCCACAGTATATTCATGTCGTCCATTTTTGAGTTTTTTTTTTCATAACTGTAATCCTCAGATTCACAAAGCGGTAGACCTTTATCTCATTCCTGAAACCAGTAATTATACCTGGATAATTTATAAGGCAGTCTTTTCAATAAACTGCTTTATGCTGATGAGGATGTGTTTTTAAAAAATTTAATTATACTAGGGAATCGTGTTTAGGTCTTATAACATTTGTATCTAGTGAATGTGAGGTTAATATTGGTCATCATATAACTTCCATTATCATAGGATGAACAATACCACTTTCTCATACACCGAAATAATGAATCATTTTATTAAACCATGCAAAATTTGAAACTTCAATCAAAACCACAGTGTTTGTGTTTAAGGTTATAATCAAACAATTGTTTAATGCTGCTCGTTTATTACTTACTAGCCATATATTCGGTCTGCAATACATTTAGGCCCGAGAGCCTTTTTTTACCTAACAAAGTACAGGAGCGTACTCTAAAGTTTTCCCTAATACACTGCAACAGTAATTACACATCTCAATGTTTTATGTCGACTGTCAGTGTGACCAATCATATTAGGTTGATTCAAAAATTCTGTCCGTTTTATAAGTCCACTTTAAACTATAATATCTTAGAGAATTGAATTGAAATAAGCGCCATTTGAGTCAGTGCACTTTCGCCAACGTAACACTAGTCGATTCATTGTCAGCATAAAGGCGGGCTGCTCGGAATTCGATGATGTCGAAGAACGACGTTTTTGCCTGGTCCTGATCGGCGAAGGTTCAACCGGTGAGACAGTTATCAAAGTGCTTGAAAATATTGTAGTCAGCTGGCAATAGGTCTGGGGAGTATGGTGGATGAGGCAGAACTTCGACGCTCAATTCGTTGAATTTTCAGACGATGATTTGTGAAAGGTGCGAACGGGCGTTGTCGTGGAACAGGATCCGATTTCTTCTGTTCAATATTGGCGGCTATTGCTGATGCAATTTTTGGTACTATTTATCCATTTCCTCAGAATAGGACTTCTGAGATGGTTTGACTCTGTTGCAGAATGGTAAACTGAATCACACCAGCCGCTATCACTCTTCATTATACAGCAATTTTGTTTTGGGTTGTTTCCGATAGCAAAAAAAATACATTTTTGTTTAAAAAAAAGATGGCAAGAAAGTCCTCGGTTTTTTATAATCAGAAAGTTGTGGGTTAGGCCATTTGGGGTGGACGACAAGGAAAAAACATAAAAATTGTCGTTTTCATTGAAAAATGTTGCAGGTTAGTTGGTAAAAATGTGATTTTCTAAGATTTCGACAAGAAATTGAAAAAACCTGTCTATATACAGAAATTGTGTTTTGGGTTGTTTCCAATAGCAAAAAAAAACAAAATTAATTTTTTTTTATGGCAACAAAATCCTCGTTTTTTATAATCAATAACTATGGTCATTTTTTGATGGGTTTTCACCTTTGTGGAGTGCCAGGGAGCTCATCGGTGTCCAACCACTGTCCTGAACGTCTCCTGTTGTCGAATAGGATCTATCTTTCATCACACTTGAGGATCTGGTCCAAAAAAGGATAATTTTGGTTTTCAATCATTTTAACCTTTCCAACACGTTTTAAACCATCACAAACCATGTGGGAGATGACGCTGAGTTCTACCGCCACCGTTTGTGATGGGCCAGTCTCCACCAGGGTCCTCAAATTCTCCGTATCCGAAATGAAATTTTGCAAACCAACGTCAAATAGTGCTTTCATTAATATCATAGCCAAATGCTTGGTCCAACTAAAATTAACGGAACTATTATCTCAATAGTTCTTTGGAAGACCAATAATAAAACCGCAATAAATTTATCTTTGAGTAAATTTTTTCATTTAAAAACCGTCAAATGAAGAGTTTTTTCTGCCAAATCCTAATTGTCAATCAATGAAAACAATATTAGAATTGAATAAATTGCCCAGTTGGTTATAAAATTCGATTTACAGCTTTTTTTTTACTAGTCGCAGAAAAGTCGTTTACCTTAAACATTATCTATCATAAGGATTTTATTATAAAATAAGACTTTATTTCCTTTTTGACAAAATTATTTTATATAGGATTAGTCAATGTCCTAAAGTTAAAATTATACCTAGCCTAAATTTAAATCTACAATATTCATATTACAAAAGTAAAATAAACACAACACATAAAAATTATATATAAATAGTCGGAAATCAATGCAAAAAATATTCATCCACAGAATAAAAAACTTGATTCAATAAAAATTCTTTCAATCTCAATTTGAATATTTTCAGTTCAGGAATGGATTTCATAGTCGATGGTAATTTATTAAAAATTCTTTGCCCAATTATTGATGGAGAATTGAAAAAGACATTTTTTCTTGAAAAAGGTATATGTAGATCATTATGGTGTTTTGTATTGACTGTATGCACTTGATTATTCGTTTTAAAATGTTTTAAATTACAGTGTACAATGTCTCTTCCAGTCAAGACACTCATCGACATATAGACCTAAAAATTTCACACATGATATCTTGTCAATTTGATGATTGCCAAATTCAATGTCAATTTTAGCTACCTGTTTCTGTTTATTGTGAAAGTGTACTGCATGTGTGTTTTCAGTCTTGAGATAAAGAGAATTCCTGCAGAACCACTCATAAAGATTAGACAATATATTATTACATTGTGTTTCTAGTGTTGCATTTGATTTGTTAGATATCAGAATAGAAGTGAACTGATAATAGAGTTAATACATTAATATTTGTTTGAATACTAACATGAAAACCACGCATCTCAATGCAGGCAAGTTCTAATTACTTCTGTAAGTGTAAAACGATATTTTTCGAAAGCTGCTCAGCAAATAATAAATTGAGGTACCATTGAAATAAAATTGAACGCCCTTCAAATGATATTTTGAGGGTAAAATCTACCCTTACTTGGAGGGTTGAACCATGAGGGTTAAACATATTCGTCTAAAATGTTTCCCTTGAAAATAAAATTGACCAGTCTGTTTGATTTCTCATTATATATGAGCAGGGAGATATTGAGATTGGGAAGTTTTCAAGTATGTCACTCCTGCAATATTTGTATTAATCCGCTTCATATTCAAATAACACTTTACAGTGAAATTTTCACTAGACAATTTATAAAACTACACACAACCACAACACGTGTTTTGCTATACAGTAGCTTTATCAAGCGTTTTCAGTATGTTGCTATTGTATAGCGAAATACGTGGTGAGATTTGTAAACTATCCAGTGAAAATCTCACAATGAAGTTTTGTTTGAATACGTTATGAATTTTCTTCAAGTATCACATAATTTCCTTCAAAATGCTATTTAAGATCCGTTTCCCAGCAGTCAACAATAATTCATTCACAGTTAAATGGTATAATGATTCTTTAAAATTCATGAAGAAAACCTACAAGCTGTTGAAATAATATTTCAAGTATCAAGAAGTCCTGATGATAAACATGCCTATAGATGCATGAAATAAAAATACATGGATGGACTGTTGAAGCAAAATGAACATGCCTGTGGTGAATATACATTTTGGGACTTAATAAACTCTAGCTTAATCTTGATATATGTTATGGCTTCAAAAACTTTATGTCGCCAGGAAGTATTAACTGCTATTAAAAATTTGTGAAACTCTAGTTGTCTGGTCGTTCACAAATTCAGCATAAATTGATTAAGAGTGACTCGTCAAATTAATAATATTTTCAGACATATTGAAATTTTCCAAAGTAATACCATTGTTCAAAAAAGGCAAACAATATTGTTTCTATAACTGGGAATATCATAAAAATAATATTGAAGGATAGCCTTAACTAATTTTTTTGAAAACAGATTCTATTTTACCAAGTCACAAAATCGATTTCTAAAAAGCGTGTCTGCCACTCAAGCTGCACAAAATGTTATATTGGAAATAGCGAAAGGTCGTGATTAAGGCAAGTATAGGTACTTCATTGATGCCGAACGACTTGACAAAGTTATGACTGCGTTTCACATTTCATTCTTTTTAAAAAACTTGTTCATAATGACATAAAGGGGGCCATCTCAAATTTTCTTCAGTTCTATCTTTCAAAAAGATTTCAATACATAGAGCTGAACAACGTCAAGTCAGATTAACAGAAAATAGAATAAGGCGCACCCCAGGGTTTGATACTGGGGTCTTTTCTCTTTATTGTATATATATAAACGACCTATGTCAAAAAACTTTACCTACTATATGTTGATGATAAAATAATAATTTGTTAGACAAATATACCGAGCTTTACGAGTTTGCCAACACAGAACTAAAGAAAGTATAAATATTCAATCATATGTAAAGTTATCGCATAATGGAATACCGGGAAATCAGCAAAGAAGTATTTTACAATCAATAATCTCAAAATAAATGCAGACAAAACTCAGAATTCAATTGTTTCTCAAAGTAAATCATCAAGAGGGAAAAACATTACATTACTAGGGTTTACCCTCATTGATAAATACCCTACATATAATTATTTCATGAACTCTCAAGTATTTTGTTCGTACTGCGAAGACTGAAACACATGACAAATGCTGATATCCTAAGAATATCATATTTCTTCTTATTTCGTTCTACCCTTTCGTATAGTATTTCACTTTGGGAAAACCTATCTGATTCAGATGTCAATAAAAGGTCATTCGGATCTTGGCAAATCTTGGCTATAGGAACTATTGTGGTGAGCAATTCATTCAACTTAGTATTATACCACTGCTCAACTCGTATATTCATATTAGCATTAATATAAATTAAATTGTTACGGATAACTCGGAAACTCATAACTACAATATAAGATCAGTTGAGATACAGATATATTGACTGCTATAGAAACTCGCTGAATTTTGATCTTTACAGAGTACTACATCGCTCTATCAAATAATTGGAATTTAAAAATTCAAAACTGGAACATTTTTTCTATGATATGAGTTTATTAGCTCAGCCAATTATTTAATTTCTGTGAATGTTTTTTATTTACATTTTTGAATTTGTATTTTTTTTTATATAAGTATATGTTAACAGTTGCCCGTATTTGTATAGTATTTTCTCGACATCCATTATATGACTTGCCATAAATGTTAAAAGTTTGTCAACATTTGGTCTGAAATCCATTTTCTCACTCTTTAACTTTCTTATCAGTTAGAAACGTCCTGGGTTCATAATCTATTGAAATTTACTGAGTTTAATTACAGAAGAATATAAACAAATTGGTAAATTAAAAACTATACCGACAGTTTATTGTATTATCAACAACTCTAAATGAACATTTCAAAAATACAGAGCAGCTATTTTGCTTTCCTCAACAGTTTATATAATGAAATTGATTCCCCAGATTGGCTCACTTGTATACTTCTGAGGACTGATGAAATTTTCAAAAATATTTTTTTAAATAACATACTTATGTACATGGTCATGGAACATATTTACCATATATTCTTATTATCAATTTCTTCCATGGATGGATGGAAACATTACTTTCTGCTATATTACAAAAAGTTTCCTATGGATTTACCCCCTACTCTCTGAAAGTGGATTGATATGAGCATTGCAATAATTTTGTGTGCTTTTATCAAAATATCCAATAAACAAGATTCATATTTTAATATCCTCTGTCTCATTGCCACTTTTACAAACCTTATACTCGTAATTCACAATTTCCAAATGAACTTTTGTTTTGAAATATACATCACACTTTAGTGTTAGGTATCACTAATACATTAAGACACTTTACTCTGAACAAATAGTATATTCCCCAAAATAATGTATCTCCACAACAAACGTATATATTCTACTCTAGTCTACTTAATAATGAATATTTCCCGATAAATAGCTGCTTCCATGAATCATCCCCAATACGCATAACTAGACTATCGATATACAGTGCGGTTGCTCCTAACACTAGCAAGAATAGCGTAGCCACTTAAAATGTATAATCGGTTGTTACTCGTGTATTAAAATAAAAGTACTTTACGTATCTACCTATATAAAATTCAGTTTCTCAGTCATATACATGTTGCACAAAGTGACCTTTCTAGAATATTTGATCTTTCATTTTTACAGTTCAAGATAATTCGATTTACTCACACTATAGCATGAACTGTTGTAATTTATTAATGTTATTCTTTCTAAGGTGTGTCATGTAAGAATGATTCAATCTGTCGACTTCCGTGAATTAAATAGTGCGAGCGCATACAAATATGCATAACAGACAAAATATAATTTTGCTTTCAGGTAAATCTAGTGGCATCGATTCTCTATCTTCGTTCGAAACTGTTGATACCACCGGTTTGTCACCAAACCATGATTTATCATCAAAAAATAAACGACACATTGAATCCACTCCTGTATCTCAGGAAAAACGTTTGAAAACTGATGATGTATCCTTCGCCCAAAACAAACAACACAATGGAATTTTACAAAATACCCTAGATTGTGTAAACGTGTCAAAAACGGTATGTAGAAATAATAATGCAGATATTCCTGAGTTTGATGCTTTTGCGAATTATTTACATAACTCTTTCTCACCAAAAAGTGGAATCTGTATGCAACTGTTGCAGAAAGAAAAATGCTGTGCATTTAAAGAAAATAAAGAAAATGATTCAATGGTTTCTACACAGTTCATAAGCACTCAAGCTATTGATGAAATTGAAAGCACAATCGAGTCAAAAACTACCAATTGTGGTTCAGAAACGTTTGATGAAACCTCAAAATTACCATTGCTACTATCTTTCAGAGAGAGGCTAAAATTCAAAGAGTGTGTTAAAGAAACCAGCATTGATAAAGAAATCGGTGAGAGATCTGTTCTATTCGAAAATGAAGAAATAACAACACAGTATAGACAAGAAGTTGATAATCTTTTTGAACAAATAGAACATTCCATTTATGCAATGGGCATTGAAAATGCTGAGCAGAGTGTTCCTGACAAAATCTTAGATATTATTTTCAGCGATGACTTGAAAGAGCATCAAGACAGTAATCATGAAAATACTGAAAGAACTATGCAGTGGCCTGAAGAATCTGGTTTAACTGGGAGTAACTTCAATTTGAGCTTCAGCAGTGTCATCAGAAAAGCTTTGATAAATAATGCTTCTAAAACACACCTCAGGAAAGCCGTTGATTCCACTTTGAATTTGACATTTTCTGAAAAAGCAGAATTTCATAATTTAGGACCATTTTATGGTATGCCTGCTAAAGTCAAAGATCTGATCAAGCAATACAAAGGAATAGATCATTTGTATGGTAAGTAACAATTCAAGAATTTCTAAAATTAATTTCAAAGTTAAATATTCATTTTATGATAATTGTTCAATTCATGCGAATTTGAAATATTATTATTTGTTTCAGATTGGCAAGAAGAATGTTTAAAATTACCTGCCATAGAAAATAAAAAGAATTTGATATATGCTCTTCCTACTAGTGGCGGCAAAACACTGGTGGCAGAAATACTTATGTTTCGTGAAGTAATGTGTTACAAACGTAATGCTTTATTGATTTTACCATATGTGTCAATCGTGCAAGAAAAGGTATATTCAGTTTTATGATATGATCTATAATTTTTGAAAATATTTGTTGATCAGGTGTGGGCTTTATCTCCCTTTGGAGTAGCTTTGGATTTTCTTGTAGAGGAATATGCATCAAGTAAAGGTATAAATCCACCAAGGAAAAGAAGAAGAAAAAATTGTATTTATGTTGCCACAATAGAAAAAGCATTAGGTATTGTGAATAGTCTCATTGAAACAGGCCGAATGAGTGAAATAGGACTTATAGTTGTTGATGAACTTCATCTTATTGGAGAAGAAGGAAGAGGTGCCACATTGGAGGCTACACTAACCAAAATCATTTATATAAAAGGCAACTATTTTTTATCCAGTATGTAACTCAGTGAGTAAATCATAGCATATTATTTTTTAGCAAATACTCAGATAATAGGAATGAGTGCTACAATAGGGAACCTGCCAGACATCTGCAAATTCCTAGATGCTGATGTTTATACCAAAAATTTTAGACCAGTTGAATTGACAGAGTATGTTAAAGTTGACAATGAAATAGCAAAAATAAATTGGAATTACTCCAAAGAGGAAGAATTGCTGATAAACCACAAAAAAATAAATTACAAGGTACCTATTTATTCTTGTATTTTAATTCTTTTGCAATGATGAATTCCCTTGAGAATAATCATTTTACTCAACTTGATAACTAGTACCTACCTATGGTCTGCAAGACTATATCAATGAAGTATAAAATAACTAATGGTAATAATATATTGTACTTGATCATGTCGAAAATTCAGTTCAGAGAAAATATTTTTGAATAACTTCTTTGATCAATTACCCAAACACCAAACTAATATTTTTGCACTCGACGCGCGTTTCGCCAACAAAGTTAGCATCCTCAGGAGAAGAAAATTGGTCTCTAGTCTAGTATCTACTCTAATTCCTTATATACTAAAATAATTATAATTTGGGTAATTGATCAAAGAAGTTATTCAACTTTCACACCAAAGGTTCCAATCCCATAGTTAAAATATTTTTCTTTAAATTTACAAAAGTCAACTCTCTCTTCTCTGTATCATTTTTTTCTTTATTCATTGCCTACTTTAGATATTGAAGATAACTTAACACGAAACATTCATCTCTCCCAGCTTTCCTATGTGTTGAAATATACGAAATACTGCCGGAAAACAAGTAGGTACTTTTCTGCGTGAAAGCTATTTGCTGTGTTTTTTGGCCGTGGTGTGGAGTTTTATCCCCGACGTTTCGTCTACTACTGCGGTAGACATTATCAAAAGTGATGTGGTAACGGTCGCTGTGCCCAAGTTAGTTCTCGAGTTGTGGTTCCCGTTGTTCCAACGCATTAACTATGATGTTACGATGCTGGTATTTTGACTCTGATTTTATATTATTGTTAGCGGGCGTGGCTTGGTATCTCTTATTGGATTATCTGACCTTGTTTATGTACCTTTAAGGACAGGTAGTCAGATTTTGAATCTTCTTTTCTATTGACATCCCTGTGTTTCGGGATCTATATTGCCTCTCTACAAACTCTTGCATAGTAGTTTTGAGTTTTATCGATTATTTGAGAGCATGTTCAGCCACAGCTGATTTGTCAGTTTGTCCGAGTCGACAGTTTATCTTGTGTTCAGAGAGACGGGTACCTACACTTCTTTTCGTGGTTCCTATGTAGATCGATCCGCAGCTACAAGGAATCCGGTATACCCCGGGTGTTGCTATATGTTCTCTGGGGTCTGTAGCTGACGTTAGACTTTGTCTGATAGCTTATGAATATTGGTTTCACGTCTTGTTTCTCTGAAATTATTCCAGTCCGGTCTGTAACATTTTTAACATAATATAACAATTCCCTTCTAAGGCATTTTTCAGGTTATTGAGTTCCTCGGGAAGACTCTCAGGTTCATAGATACGTCTTGTTCTCTCAACCAACGTTTTAATTACTGTTACGTTAATTTTACGCATTAAGACGAATCACCCATTTTATATTTACAATCCGCCACCAATGCACGATGTTTCAATTTTGTGCTGCCCAACACCAGTTCAATTGGTAGTTCTCCAAGTACAGTGGCTGGCTCCCCTATTGCGGTGCGTAGCTTCCAGCTTGACGGTTCAATTCTTGCCGGTGTTTTGGCAAAGGTTGGTCCAAGAATGGTTCTCGTCGCACCTGTATCTGGCAGCATGGTTCAGGGCTCGTTGTTGAT
>WOGP01000872.1:0-21504 GCA_015342065.1 Leptinotarsa undecemlineata | reverse complement strand
TTCAACAAAGCCTCAGGTCGGCTTAAGACAAAAGGGATCCACTATCAGCAGCAGAGGTTAATCACATACTATATACCTGTGGGTAGCAATACATCGGAACCGCTAAAATATTCATGGAAACAAGACTGAAGGAGCATGTAAGGAACTACAGAGTAGACTAAATAGACAAAACAGTTGTGGCAGACACGCACTCAGTTTGAAAACACGGAACTCATTGCTCCCAACCAACCTCTATCGGATAGGGAACCCCATTCTGAGAAGTTCGAAAATAGAACACATCATGACAACAGGTAGAAAAGGGTCAACGAACGTGATTGACAATTCACCAAATCCAGGTACAGGTTTTATCACACCAGACTACCTGGATGAATAAACATACGCTTCAAGTAATTTACCTAAGCCAAAAACAGGTAATAGCACACCAAACTAGCATGAAGAGTTAACATAAAACGCGTTATGAATCCGTAATATTCACTCATCGAAGATATTGAAAAATGTATAAATCTCTGAGGAAGTCAGCCACTCTCGCCAGCGAAACTATCAAAAAATGTCAGGAAGACATTCCCAAAATCCACAGCTTTCAAATCCGGAAAGTAGTGAAACTGATAACCTCGGCGGCGAAAGCCATTTTGTCAATGAGAATCAAAATGTTCGCGATTTTGTTCTACTAAGAAATATTCTACACGGTTTCAAAAAAAATAGCGTACGCAACACGTTCAAAAGTAGCTTTTTCTGAGCTTGTTATGTAGATTACTATTTTATTATATTCTTGAAGTCTGCGATGGTGATACCGCTCCATAAACCAGGTTACACTAATAAACCAAGACATTTTAGGCCTACTTTAATTCAATCCACATCATCTATATTGGATTCACCAAAAACATGGTATCCCAGCTGATGAAGAGTTTGATTGACTTCCAAGAGCCTAAACGAAGGAGAAGTGTATGCTTTTTTCAGGTTATGTTAAGGGTTTTTGACTATGGAAATGTGATGCAGATGCTTTGTTTTCATATGAAACTCAAAAGTTTCACTTTGGCTTCAACAATAATGAATACATAGTAAAATATTGTTGAACTTTTTTTGTTTCTCTTTATGAAACTCACATATATGTTATCATATTCATTTCTATTAATTTCCAAAAAACGTTACTCAAATAGTTTTGTTTCAACTATACAGTTTGTACATAATGAATAATTAAACCATTAGACTCATAAAAATATAGCGGAACACGGAAATATATTTGAATTTCAATAGGTCTATTGTCTGATATGAATAGACCGATAGGTAGCATGTGGGTGACACCTAATAAGTGAGTGACTGTTAATGAACTTTGGCAATTCTCTCTGTAAGAACAACTGTTCTTCGCGGAAGTAATACGATAAAAAAAACGATAATGATAAGTCAAAATAGTATCGAAAAGTAGGTATCCATTGTTTCTGAGAGGCGAAATTATCTCCTGAAGTTACATGGTGACTCAAAGAGATATTCGTTACATCATTCAATTGTTTTTATAAAACCGAAAATAATTAGTTTCCTATCAAATATTGTAGTAAATGCTATTGATGAATGATATTCTCGAGATATGATCAGAAAACATTCAGAACAACTACTTTTGGAATGTCACATGTATGAAATTCACAGATTTGAAATTCTGATCTGAATATCAGCTTCAAAATATATTCATAGGCCCACCAATATATTTTGGTTTGCACTCCATTTTCTCGAACTCTGTTCCGTCCAATATTTTCCTTTTTTGATTTCAGTGATGAACACAAGACACATCTTTTTTTGTTCTGTTCAGCTCCGAGTTAACTTGACAAGAATAAGCCAAGAATCAAACCTTTCCACTGTGCTATGTAGATCTCAGGATATTCTTCCCAAGTTTCACCTTCGACGTAAAGCTCAGTATCGTCCGCAAAAGAAACTGCTGTTGCAAAAGAAAGTACTGCCCTATCAGTATCCGAGTTAATAAATGAATCGTTCAAATATATTAGGGAAAATATGGGTCCCAGGACGGTTCCTTGTGAGATATCATGGTTAACAATTTTTGACTACTCTGTATACTAACGCTTCCAACCATCTGACTTCGGTTGATTTATTTTCAAATTCGTTACATTGATTTACGAGAAATGGGAAATAAAACTTTCAGTTACTAACGTTACTGCAGATTTATCCTACCAGGACATTTTCAATCTGATACAATAAACTTGTATAATAATATAACATACGAGATGTTATTCCTCATTTATGATGAACAATAATAACAAATGGGAATATGAAACATAAGTAGAAATAGAATAGAATAAACGTCTTTATTATTTTCAATAAATACAAGATTGAGAAAGTATATTCACAGACTACTTTTGAAAATAAAAGGCAAAGTTAAATTCAGTTTCTGAATAAATTCATCAACAGAACTGTTGACCTCACGTATATAGCAGGTATAGATGAATTGTGAAATTATTTCCATTTATACTTGTGAATATTCACATTCTTATTTAGGAGAACATGCGCTTTTTCTTTCTGTACCACTACTCTATTTTTTTTCCAATACTTCATTTATTTTACCTTTTGTTATATTAATTAGCCAAGCTTACAGTTCTTTTCTAAATCAGATGTTACTAGTAATAAAATTTATTTCAAATGAAACTTCTGCATAGGCAATAGGAAAGAAATCTTTGGCTTCATTAAATAGAATTTCAAAAAGTTGATCGTGAAAGTAGCTTTCAAAACTGATATAACCTGTGAGGACTGCGACAAAACGTATATCGATCAGACTGAACGAGTTATTGAAACCCGTTTCAAGCAACATGAAGCACAATTCCGATTTTGGAGACCAGAAAAGTCCAGTGTCGCTCAACGCGCCTTGAAAGACAGCATATAAAATAAATGAACACTTTCTGAAATTGACTGCTGTCAAATATCTGTTAACAGCTGAGTGTGTCCAAAGAATATGAACAACAAAAATGTCATATTCCAAACAGTCCATTCCGAACTACTTTATCAAAAGTTAGCGGGAACTTTTAGTAGAAAATGGTCGAATTTCTGAGTGAAAAAGTGGAAGTGTACCCTGTTATATAGATATAAGTAGGCCACGTTGAGACTTAGAAGTCATTTTCCATTATTTTCTGACGACTCCAACTTGGTTGATGAACCTCGAGTCGGACAGAGTTTTGCGGTTCAGGGGTTGGAGAGAAGTGCTCGAATTGAATAAGTATAAGTATTTGACGAGCTGATCACAGTCATTTCTCAGCAGCATTAGTAGATTATTACGTGCTTGGAGAGAAGATTTTTTTTATTTCTCCGGAATAAATTCAGTTCGATATATTTCACTTGTTTTATTCATTTTCGATTCATTCTATCTGTTCCTGTTTCAATTGAATCATATTATATTTATTTCAATTTGATTTGATTTGATTAAATTTAATTTGATTTATTTCAATCCAATTAATTACTTAATTAATTCATTTTGATCTATTTCATTTGAATTTATTTCATTAAAATAATTCAATTGACTTGAATTTAATTTGATTAATTTTTTTCAATTCATTCAATTCAACTCACTCTGATTCAAATCAATTCATTTATTTCAATACAATTTGAGTTATTGTAATCCATTTTCATTTATTTCAATTCATTCTAATTTTATTTAATTTAGTCCAATTGATTTGATTCGATTCAGTCTGATTTATTCAATGTATTGAATTCAATTTAATTCAAATTGAATCAATTTTATTCAAATCAATCTCATTAAGTTTGAATTAATCAATTTCATATCAATTCAAGTTGATTTAATTCAATTGAATTTATTTTATTCATTTCCATTCATTTATTTCCAACCATTCTTGGTTTTTTCAATTCAATTCAAATATTATATCATCATAGCAAGATATGTAGGACATGTTTTTAAATTATTTGATTGCCAGGTTCATTTCATCCGATAAATTATGGAGAGACACAATAAGCCAATAATAAGTACTTTATTTCAATATACATCTTTGATTTATTTCTAAAAAAAGTATGTGACTATTTTAAGCTCTTCTGCATTCTGTCAAACCATATCCAAATTGCGATATCTGTACAGTTTTCAAAAGATTTCGGATTTCTTAGTTTCATAAAACCACATTCATAAATCAAATTCCCAAATTCTTTCCAAGTACCGGTGATATAATTATAACCTTATGGAGATCAAAACTATTATCTTGCTTACCAGATAATATCAATAACTCCTGTCCAAAACAGGTGGTCCACAATCCCGTAAAACAAAAACTTCGTAAACCTCATATTGTCATGACAAAGGCAATCGCTTACTTTGCCCGTGTTGTAAGAAAATCTTTGATTCTATTGGAATTCCGTTAGAGAAAAAAACACCAAATTTTGAATTTCTCATTGAAGTATTTCAATTGTTCACTTCCTTTTGGATCTACGTCAAAGCAACTGAAGGAAATTCATTTCTGAAACCTCAGTATACCATAAGGTTTTGACCCGAATACTCTCTGTTAATGGAAGTGCAAACATTGACTACCTCGTCCACTAATTTGCATTAAAATACTTGACATTCAGAACGCTTACCTTGTTATCGAATTATGTGTTAATATGCATCACATACAATTCAATCTTTGAAGACTATCATTGTCGTTAGTATTAAATCACGTTAAATGACCTTATCATGATGCATTTACTATAAAAAACGTCAAAATCCTCGATTGTTTGATTTCCTACACGATTCTCTTCAATATTTCTAGACGCTAGGACCTCCTATTTCAATGCAGTCTTTTTTCTACCAGATCTGTTTTCTAATACACTCAAGATCATTGAAGCTAACTGTATTTCTTTTGTGAAATTTGGTACACAAAAACAATTATAGATAACAATGGTTCATGATGATTTTTGAGAAGACATGGACATCTGATTTCGTCACCATATTCAACGCTGTCCAAGCATCTCCCTAACTTTTGGAAACTTTTAATAGGATGTAGAAAAAATGCTGATCATTTATGAGTACAGACTTGATAAAATACAAATGCTAATGACTGGTCAAAATTAATTTGTGAGGCGAGCAAAAGGTATGACCAAAACATCAAATTAGTTGTGTTTGGTCTCAAAATCTTGATATCGAAATTATTATGTTTTTCAAGTGAATCTTAATTTTTTATTATTTAGCCTAGAGTTGTACAACATGGCATTATTTTATTTCATGTATTGTTGAGTAATCTTGTGAAAGTTATTAATTTTTTCATTATTCCTAATCGGGGTTTTCAAGTTGGTCTTCTAATGTACGGATATTTTCTAATCCGCTTATCCTCATAAAATTCAATATTCTCGAATATCTTTTCTCAAGCAACCCGTATATCTAAGTCTATTACACGTAAATATTGTTAGCTACAAAAAGCTATATTTTTAATTCTTTAATTGTTCCTTGTATTTCTTATCTTGGGAATTACCTGCTACTATGACCACTCCTGCGTATGTTAATCCAAACCTCTGTCTATCTCTACAATGTCGAATGTGAAACCCATTCTCTAACTACCGATGTGAAACATTGCATTTTTTAAAATCATTCTTTACGTTTCAAACCTTGTGAGAATACAGTAAGAATAAAATCTTGTCTTGTCTACAGTACATGTTGGCAGTTATTTCTCTTATCCTACTTTTTTACAAGAGTTATTGTAATTCTTGTGGGCATTAAGCAATCATATTCATGATAAAATAATCGGAGACTTCTTCATCAACTTTGGAAACACCCAACAAAATTGAAGCCTTGATCTTTGCTTTTCTTAGGTCAAGTGGATTGAAGTTGAAGACCAAATGCTTCATCATGCATTGTGTCTTAAGAAGAGTGATGGTGGATTCATGAAAAGGGCATACCATGAGGTAAATATTAGCACCATAACTCATTAAGATTTGCAGTGGTGCTCTGAGGCGATTCATTGAGTTATGGCCAGACAAAGTTGAGAAAACGTTGGTATTGTAAGTATAATATACGAGGGTGATCTAAAAAGTTCCTGACCTAACAAAGCGATGCTTTTATCTCTGTAACCTGTCTAAATAGTAAACAAAAATGATTTTCTCTTCATTTAACAAAAATTTCAGTCCTTTGAGCGTGATTTACAGATGAGAAAACAAAAATAAGTCCCTTGGGGCTAGATCTAGTGAGTTAGGCGGATGGTCAAGCAGTTCAAACCGTATTTCATGTATTTTCGCCATGGCAACCGCTGAAGCCGGAGCCTTGTCTTGGTGAACCATTTATTTTTCTGCGAATGTGGCCATTTTTCCGTAAGTTCTGCCTTCACCTTGTCAACTAATGATGCTCCTGTGATGGTGGAAGATAATTCATTGGAACAACTCCATGACTATTTCAAAAAACAATCGCCATCACTTTTCCAGTCGAAAAAACAGTATTTGCTTTTTGTTGTGCCAGCTTTCCCTTTGCAGTCCACTATTTGGACTGTGTGGTCGTATAATGGTGTATCCAAGTTTCATTCGTAGCCAAAACTCGGATTTATTGTGCCTAAACTGCGCTAAGAGGGCGTTGGAAATGTTCATTCAAACACGTTTTTGGTGAACAAACGCGCCACCCAACGCGCGGACAGTTCTTTCATGGCTCAATGTTGATTTATTATGCGACACACACTCCCTTTTGATATGTTTATAACCTCTGCTATCTTTCTCATTTCAATTTGGAGGTAGTCTAGCACCGTTAGATGAAATTTAGCGATATTTTTATCAGTAGTTGCAGTTTTAAATTCAGCTGTCCAAAAATTCACTATTGTTAATGATGGTACAGAGTCCCCATATACAGAATTCAACTCATCTTTGAGTGCACAGCACAGCACGGATAGGATTGGAACAATGGAAATGAATGGACAGCCACTCATTAGCCCGGTACGGCACAGCCAAGAGCGTCTGACGCCGGAAAGGATTCCAGCTCTGCGATCCTGTCCGGCAAATAACGGTACGTGCTGTGCCGGACTGGCCAAGTGAGCGCGTCTCTGGCCAGCGCTTGCCAGCATCAACTTCTCCAAACGTGCCAAAGTTTCTGTCTCTCTATTTTGCTATTCCAGCAGAAGCAGCTATTCAGTTAACAGCACAGTGTGAGACAGTACCTATGAAAATGGACGAGGAAAATTGACTTGCTTGTTAAGGCAGACTCTAGAATATCCAGATGTTCTGAACTCAGAATGATTACCTATTTGTTGTTACTATTGCTGTGATAAGTTGAAGAAGAAAACACAGAATGATAATTACTCGGTTTTATTTACTTGCAAGGTGAAACTTAACGACAGAAATGATGACAAAGAAAACTTATTGGCCTTTGGAACAAACTGAAAAAATCATTATGGCCACGAAGGCTTCAAAGTTTGGAGACCCCTGGCATAGAATATGGTTTCTTCTAGTTCAGGCGTTGTTAAAATTTATGGTTTTTCATCACCTGTGTTTTTATTAAAACTCCCAGTTTCACATAATCTTGCATGTGGTGTTCTAAATGTTTTAGCACATAGCATTACTCTGTTGAACTATCTGTCCTGGTAAATTATTCGTGCTTCTTACGCATTTCCATTTCAAGAATATGATAGAACTGACCGATACTTGATGAAAATCCATGATAATGTATTCAGTGTGTTTTTTGAATGCATTTCCATTTGCTAATCCACAAATAAAGTACAGCGTTAGTAAAAGTTTTCATGATGGAACCACTGATAATTAATCACTCTGATTTTCCCTGACAATACAACACTATTACTGTCAACTGGTCTCCAAAGCAGGTGTTCATGAAGTGGCTACGAAATTTTTTCTCAAAAACTAAGCTAGATAAGAAGAAAAAACAAGCGACGGAAAAGTTGTATTTTTAGTTAATTAATGTAATGAAATAAAAAACTACAAGTCATTGGCATGGTGTCCACTTGTTTGTTTGTGGTTCCCACTGAGACTCCACTGGACCTAATAATTTCCATCTACTTAGGGCTAAATAAGCGCCTTATCACTTCAAATAACTTTAGTAAATTTCAACCAAATCGTTGTAAGGAGATTCATAATATTTTATAACTCCCAATTTTTTTTTCTAAGCTTCAGCGCCCCGTGTGTTAGAAACGAAGCAACTCCAGACTTACGTTCAGAAGAACTGTTTTTACTTGACAAGCTGAACCAACTCACAAGGCTGTCACTGTGTGCTAGTTTCTGGCCGAAAACTCAACAAACATTATCGAACAGCTACGTATTCACCTGATACGGTTCCGGCTGATTTTTTCTTTTTTCAAAACCCAAATTACCTCTTCGAGCACCCGTTTTCTATCGATAGGTGCCACGAAAGAGAATTCGCAGCGAGTACTGAAGTCAATTTAAAAAAATGTGTTTAAAAAATGTTTGGATCATTGGAATGTTGCCGTAAGTGTTTTATTTCGGAAGGGGCCTACTTTGAAGACGAAACAACAAATTTGGCCGCTGCTTTTGTCGTAGTACTGTGTTTATGAGTTTTCAGTATTCCGGAGACTAACGAAAATGATAAAAGCATGAACAACATTTCATGTGATTCACTCAAAAAAATTTTTTTATTTTTATTGAGACACGCCGTATTTGTTTCGTGTTGACTCGATAATGAGTCGATGAATAGAGTTGCTGGCCTTGACATTGTCGTTAATTTTATGTTCGTAATATAAGAATTGGTACTATTTATACAAATATAATTATTGTTATGGGTAAAAATATAATGATATGAGCGAACAGTTTTATTAGATTCACTGGAAAATGTTCACAAATAACTCCTTGAATTATCAGCCACGCTTCAACGTATTTCTTGGGAATGTTTTGCTCTGAATAAAATCTGGATTCTGGAAATCGACGCCCATTTATTATGGGCATAATATTACCATAATTATTAGTTAATTCACAATAACTGATTTATTGCTGCTCTACAGTGTGGTCCATTACACTGAAAACTCGTATTATTAAAACAATTTTGACAAAATGGCTTGTGTGGAGTCCAGTGACGGCTCGTGCTTTGGAGAACAGGGGAGGCTAAAGTCATAAAGACTATACACACACAGAAAAGCCCTCCGGAGGCGCGAACATTTTTATGTTATTGCACGCTTTGCTTAATACTAAAGTTAGGGCATGGGCATGACAATGTGTAAAAATTGCATGAGGAGCTATGGAAACTACCAAAATTATCTGTACATCACAACTTTCAACCGTTTTTAGATATGTCAAAGATGGTAATGTGGTAAAACGTTTTATGGGTGTTCATGATGTTTCATCTGGGCGCACAGCTGAAGATTTGTTTAATTTTTTAATTCGTACGTGTGACATATATAATTTTAGGCAAAAGTTAATTAGTACATATCTCCTTATGCACTTTTTACGCATTGTCATACCCATGTATTAACTGCGTGCAACAATATAAAAATGTTCGCGCCTCCGGCGGACTTTTCTGTATGTATATAGTCTTTATGACTTCAGTCGGTCGGTAGGCGAGTGGTTCGGCATGTGTGCTTTGTTCACTCTCTCGAATTGACTGCCGTGTTGGTCGGTGGTTCAAGCCCTAGTCCTAACGATCGATCTTCACTTGCTATCGTCCAACCCGTGTTAGGAATCACACGTTTAAAGGTAAGACCTCATTAATCCTTAGCTCGCACAAGTTTCGACTTCTGAGGGTTTTTATTCGTAGGGGTGCGACAGCTGGTTAACGGAAAAACAGATTTAGCCTCCCCTGTTCTCCAATGCACGAGCCGTCAATGTTCACAAGTGATTGAGCTTTCCTGCAGGGGCAGCCGGTTCCTTGCCTTAATTCAAGGTGGAGGTCTTGGCGCCTGCCAATTTTGTGCCCTTGCTGTTGGAAGTGGAGTGGAGGAGGAGGAGGGTGCACTTATAGTTGCTGCCACTCCTGCCTCCTAAGCTCTCTTTCTCTTTTGGGCCTCGGCGCCGCAAATGCGCTTACGCCTTGTCATTTATATTACATCACGAGGTGATCTGCTATGTCCAGTCTCATTCCAAGCGGTATATTGGGGTGGACATTTCTGTTCATCCCCAGCCACCGCCTTAATTGAAGTGAGCACTTCTGTTCAGCCTCACTAATATGTGTTCCCACGAGTAGCAAGGGAAGAGTTGGTCACCTCTGTCAAAGCCCCGCATTACCAGAGATAGGCTGATTAGAATGTGCTTTCGGTCAGTTCCCCAAGGGGATCGTTCGTAACCGCATATCACCCTGCGACCATTCAGCTGTCGCTACGATTCATCACACATTAGCATGGGTAGGCTGGTCCACGGTGGCATGTTTCGGAAAGGCTTTTGGGCAGTTTTAGTTCCCCTCACCCTACTTATTTCTGCCACTGACCAGGAGTCCGGCGACAGGGCTTCCAGTCCCCTGTTGACGAAAATCTTACTCCTACTAAAGAAAAGCCAGATAAAAACGACAAAATTTTGTCGAAAAACTAACTTTCCGCTTCTATTCCAGACCCCATCCTCACAACTTGGTCGGCAGAGAGGGGTGTAGGAGAGGGGTGTGCACCCTGGAAATTCCTGTCGACACGATGACTGTTCAGTTTTCCAACCTTGGCATCCAATGTGTAAAGAAGAAGGAAATAGAAAATGCACTACGCACGCGAGAAGAAATAAGAGTTGATCCCTTCAGAAGTAAGTATTTCTCTCTCACTGTATAATTCGAACCTCCATGTTTCATGTGGTTCATGCAGAATGTCCACTGGGTTCCCAATTGAATAAATTTTTCTCTTTCAGCTGGTTTCGCTCATAGAAATCAACCGACCTCGATAGATCTGAACACCGTTCGGCTCTGTTTCCAAGTTTTCCTCGAAGGTGACACTCCTGGAAAATTCACCGTTCCCTTGAAGCCTGTCGTAAGCGAACCGATATTCGACAAAAAAGCCATGTCCGACCTTAGTATAATTAAACTGTCAGATTGTGTCAGCCCTGTGGACGGAGGTCAAAAGGACATCATCCTCTTGTGCGAAAAGGTTAGTCAGACTATTCTTGATCTTTATATGTGATTCGGTATGTGAAAAATTTCAAAAAGCAGTGAATCCGTAATTAATGAATGAAATATATTTTAAATTGTGGCGCCCAACGTGGGGCCTAAAGTTCACTTTTGTCTTTCCTGATTTTATCTATTCATTGCAGGTGGCTAAAGAAGATATCCAGATTCGTTTCTATGAAGAAACCAGCGACTGGGAAGCCTTCGCTGATTTCCAACCCTCCCAAGTGCACAAGCAGCACGCCATTTGGTTCAAAACGCCGAGATACAAAACCCTGGACGTCACCGAACCCGTAAAAGTATTCATTCAGCTCAAGAGGCCGTCAGACGGCGCTACGAGTGAATCTCTCCCCTTCGAGATGTGGCCATCATATCTGCTCAATTCAGGTAGGCGGTGGTCCCTCAGAAGGAACCTAGCCAAAAAAGGCGATTATAATTTGTTCAACAGCATACTAGCGCACGACGCAAAGTTGGTCGCCAAACGCCAATTGGGCTTCTCTGAACCGGAGAAGTGCTCCGACATTGGCTGGAAGGACACTGTATCACCTGTCGTGGAAGCCAATAACAACCGCGCGGATGCGGTGAATCAGGAAACGGACTACTCGGAGATAAAGAAACTGAAGAAGGAGGACGCGGTGGTCGAGGAGAAGTCCTTCAACGAGCTCATCGATCAAGTAGCCGAGCTGGACGAAATTTATTCCGAAACCCAGGCCCGTCTGCTCAACGAAGCTTTGAGTGAAGTCGATAAGCCTCTGGAAGCTTTCGACGACAACAAGACCTACTCCAGCCTGCAAATGGCGTTCAAAAACCCCGTCGAAATAGACTTGACGCAGTGCGAGCCTGCGGTCTGCAATAAGAGAGAGAGCGACGCGGACAAGCCCCCTCTACCGCCGAAAAGGACGAAAAAAATCGAGACTTTCATCGGAAACTCGTTGACGAGCTTAAACAAGTCCGATTTGCACGGATCGAATTCGACGATCCGCGGCTCGAGGTTGAGTTGCACGGGGTCTTTGCAGCGACCCAGGTCTCAGATCGAACTGTCGCCTCCGCTCAAGCAGCTCCCCCCCACGCCCAATTACTCCACACTGCCGAACCCCAAGAAGCGCGGCTTCTTCTCGAAGTTGTTCGGCCGCGGAAAAGATAAATCTGCGAGCCAGTCACGCGAGACTAGCGTGACTCCTTCGAGCAGAAGCAACATTTTCTCCAGCAATAAGTCTCTGCAGGCAGAGAACGGCTTGGAGAGGAGCACCAGATCGCTGCTGCAGGTGGACAACAGTTTGAGAAAGAGTTCAGGGAACGTGTCGACACACTCGTCGAACAGCGTTCGTATTCCCTTGAATCCGCCTAGCGCACCTATCACAAATAAAGTCATCGATGATTCGGATGACGTGGACATGAACTTGGACTTGACGGAGGCGGAACACTACGCTCTTTATACCGCTATAGCGCCACATGCGACACAAAGCGAGTTTGACGAGATGTCGTGCTACTACGCCCCAGTAGAGGGTGGCAAATTGCTGACGAACGCAGAGGTTCTGGCCAGGCTAGCTTCCAAGACTTGAGCTCTTCTTTTTGTTTCGCTCCCTTCGAAAACCGATTTTGAGCGATGTTTCGCAACAGAGGTGGAATTTACTTTGTTAATATTTCATTTGGGACGTGAGAATCATCTGTAGATACACACCCTTACATTCATCCATTTCAGAAATGTTGATGAAATCGACAAGTGACGAAAGTGTCAATCTTACTTGGAAGAATTCCACCTCAGTTGCAACAGTTTTTTTGTTTTTATTATATTTTGTTTTTTTTTCCAACCAATTTGAGATTTTTTATTTATCGACTGTGTATTTTTAGAACCGTTGAAACGCAAAGAGCCAAAGAGACAAAAAATTGAGGATTTGAGGAGTTTGGAAGGATCTGAGAGTAAGTTTCCTTTTCTGATCTTGCTTAAATGGTGGTGGGACTTCACTCATTATGCACAGTGTTTGAAAGCAAAACTCTTTCATATTTCATTATCTGAAAGGTTCTTGAACACATTACTCTCGGTCAAAACTGAAAACTCCTAAAGTGTCGTTTTTTTTTTCATTCGATTTTCCACAATCTTTTTCATCTGTTGCTTTTTCGCTTGACTTTTTGAACAACTTGTTTCTCTCAAAATTCTGGTATCACATGTACAGAATTATAAAGAAATGAGATGTTCTTGAATGGTTTCCAGAAAAGCATCTGTATATATTATGATTCGTCTAAATTCCTATTATTGTCATCAATGTGGGCGCCTGCTCTATTACTTATATTCATACAACGTATGTTTCTGTTGAGAAATTTGATTGTTGAGTTTCCGTTTATTTATCTGTTTTTGTACAATGCCATGTCGCTCCATGTATCTTAGTTTTCACGAGATGTTTATATTTTCCTCAAATTAGTAACATCATGCTTGAAGGACCAAAACATTTCAACAGAAGTAAGGTTAACAAATTCACTGCCAGCTTCGTTGGACATGTGAGCTGATTTGTAATAAACTTGTTTCATTTTCATTTTGTTGATTCGTCTCGTCAAAACTGTTCGATATACGGAGCCATGTAATGTTTTTCTCTAGATAAGACCTAGTCAATTTATTTCATAAACGTTTTTTGTTGCCTATATATTATTCAAGAGAGTTGTCTGTTGAAAAATTTATAGTGTGTTGATCTTGGAGAGTTTTTTACTAGATCGTTAGATTTGCAAGCTTTATACATTTATATCTGCTTTTATAATATTGACAGAAAATATACGAGTTTTCTATCATTACGTGTTTTTGTCCAGAAATCGGAGAATCTAATATGTAGATTTGTGAAAACAAAAAACACTTTTGATGCTTCTGATATCAACCCCGGAGCACAATCGACTGATAAACTTTCGATACATTTCATTGGGTATGTCACAATTTGAGAGATTTTCTCACATAAAAGACTGATGGTGTGCCCACAAATTTATTGTTTTTCAAAATATATTACAAAAAGTGAAAATAATATAAATTATCTATATATCAGTGTTAGTGACAAGAATTTGGATATATGTTAAAACACTAGACGTCCTTACATTCCATTTTCAGCGCTCTCAAGATAGGAAACAAGGTATTATATGAGTGTGCTTAGAAATGTTGCATGGCTTCATGTGTGGTTTTCAATCATTATTAGCAAGTAATCACGAAACACTTTGTGATATTTTCACCAAACAGTTCGTCTACAAAAGGTAGAAATACAAAGCGGGACCCGTCACAGTTCTTGCACATAACCTCAAATTTGTTTTTGGATAAGAATGTGTGTGTAAGAGCGAGAGGGTGAGTTTTCATAAGAGTGTGTGTGTAAAAGTGAGAGGTGCCGATTTGTCATATGAGTGTAAGAGAGATGGAGATGGCATCGAAGTGATCCGTTTCAAAAATAACGAACGTAACGCAAACACTTCGGTGTTGTCGGTTGTAAAATAAAGCATTGTTCATGGGGGCGATGCGACTTATGATGTGTTGTCGGTTTTTTTTAATTAAGCGTAGGTAGAAAAAAAATGACGTCGACGGGAATGGAGGGCCTAATGTTTCGAAGTGCGATCCAACATGCCAGAAGTGGGCAGTAAGAGCTGTCGAAAAAGAAGCATTGTTTATGGGGACGATGCGACTTATGAGGCGTTATCGGTTTTTTTAAATTAAGCGTGGGTAGAAAAAAATGACGGCGATGGAGGACCTAACGTTTCAGTATGCGATGCACGTGTTTCTCTATACAAAAGCTTCTTCAGGTGTGTCTATACTAGTATAATAACTTCTTTGATCAATTACCCAAACACCAAACTAATATTTTTGCACTCGACGCAGACCAATTTTCTTCTCCTGAGGATGCTAACTTTGTTGGCGAAACGCGCGTCGAGTGCAAAAATATTAGTTTGGTGTTTGAGTAATTGATCAAAGAAGTTATTCAACTTTCACACCAAAGGTTCCAATCCCATAGTTATACTAGTATAGTATAGTAAATAGATATAGTAGTAGACACGCCTGAAGAAGATATTGTATGGCAAAACACGTGTTGCGTTTTTGTAAAATTGTTTAGTGAAAATCACACAATAAAGTATTTCTTGACTACGTTATGGATTTTCATCAAGAATCAGCCGAATCACATCACATATTTTAGCTAGTAACATCCAACCCTTCATTTTCTAAAGTTGTTCAAAAACAGATAAAATTATCTTTCCATGCACGCACTGAGAGATTTTTTGTTTTATGATTTTCATTGTAGTAAATGTGTTGTCTGAAAATGTACATATGCTTTATTTTTGTAATTGTATGTATTAACATTAATAATGATTATATTGTTAGGAGCAAGTTTCAAACCTCAAACTGTGCATTGATTAGACGCTTTTGGAATAAAACTACGGCATTTTGTTGTGAATAAAATAAGTGTTCATTGGTTAGAAAAGAATTGAGAAATGTTTCCGTCATGTATCTAAAAATAATGCATTATTCTGACAAAATGACAAAGTTAAACGTGGTCAGTTTGATAACTTAATGACTGACCTATATATTATTGAACTTACCAGTTATTCTTTTCAACAGTTGCAGGTGGAAATCAATTTGGCACTCCTTGTTTTTCTATTAGTACCTCCATCAAACCCGAACCAAGAGGTGAGTTTGTTTTCGATTGAATTTATATTTGTCATTTTATTAGGTTGTTTCAACAGTTTTGTCAGTTTTTATGAGTATTCTCTGTAAAAGCGTTGAAATAAGCGTCATTTCAATCTGTGCACTTTTGCCAACGTAACACAAGCTGAATAATTTCGTCAGCATAAAAATTGTGTGCTCTGAATTCGATGATTTCGACGAAGGCCGTCTTTCCCTTGTCCTAATTGGCGAAGGTTCCACCGGTGAGAAAGTTTTCAATTGCTTCAAAAGATGGTAGTCAGTTGGTAAGGAGTCTGGAGAGTATGGTGGGTAGATCAAAACTTCAATGCTCAATTCGTTTAATTCATGATTTGTGAAACGAGCGGACGGGCGTTGTTGTAGAGCAGAAACGGGCATTCATCCTCTGAACGTCTGTTGTAGTGGATCCACTTTTCATCACACGTAACAATTAGATCCAAAAAGGGATAGTTTCGGTTGCGGAAAAGCGAAGAAGAACTGACCTTGAAACGCTGCGCTTTGGTTCAATTTGAATTTATAGTAAAAACTTGGGAAAAATCGGTATATACCGCGACACGGTTGATGTGGAGCTACTAAAATACGACATTAAAACGGACGAAACTCTTGAAACAACCTAATAATAAAATCCCATTCCCGTTTTCCAATTGCCAAATCTACCTGTCTAATATGAAGGGTAGGGGTAAGGAGAACCGTCTCATATGAGAGGAAGCTTGAAAAAAACTTTCAGCAGTAAATAACAGTTCAAAAACCCTCCAGAATGGCGCCAGCATAGGCACAGTTAGGAAATTCACTATATGTAATGACTAGAGTAGTTAGTGTAATTACATAGTCCAAACTAATTTCGTCAATATAACCTAAAATTATTGCTATGGTAAAACCCTGTCGCTACTGTAGATCCACCCTTATTTAGCACATTTTAACGGACTTTTTCACACACAGACGGTTCTCCTTAACCTCTAACCTCTAACCTCCATACTATCTAAACCATTGGTTTTCCTTCATGTCTTTGTCAATAAATGTTTTTCTCCTTTTCAAGTGACTTATACTTCAGATTGAATTAGCCAGTTCATCGTTATAAAACAGATAATTTCCCTGTTTAGGTTCGACTTCTCCATATGGAGGTTCTGTTAGTCCTTATGGCGGGTCCGTGAGTTCTTTTGGGGGAGCAGCTAGCCCGATTTATGCTCCAAATATTAGTGTATCTCCCCAGGTCCAGGTAAAGGAAGATTTTTTTTTGGAAACAGAAATTATTATTAAATTAATCTTTGAATTAATTAAAAAATATATTTTACTATTACTTTACAATCTCATTTCCAACGTCATATATTTTCTCCAATTTTTTTGGCAACTGATTGTCTTTACAGCAGATATGGGATTCTCCCGCTCCAATGACCCTCCAACCGCCGACAACAGCTACCCAGTACTGGAACATAACCGGTGCCGAGCTGGCCAATCCCATGTCGGAACAAAACGATCTTCTGAATCTAGACAGCGGTGAAATAAAACGTTTGGTAAGCGCTGTGGATTCGCAGCACTCTCTTCCCGATCTCAATCTGTCCTTTTCCGACATCATGCCCGCAGTGGAACAGGCCAACAGCGATATCAACATGACAGACTCCCTAACAAAGTTCACCAATATGGCTCTGAACGAGTTTTATCAAAATAAATAGGTCGTGCATTGAATTGAATGTTCTCAAGTGTGTAGCTGAGTTCATGTCCATGAGTACAATTAAAGAAGAAGAAGAAAACGCCGACCTCGTCAATCACGGTCATCAGGCCATGTTTTCATATACGTACCGCTGTAAATGGATACTAATCAGAATTTTATGGAAAATTTTATCTGTTTTCGTTGAATTCATAGTTAATATTCAATTTTGATATCAGGACAGCAGTACACGGTTTTGTCCCTTGCCTGTACAAGAAACTACGTAGAAAATCCCAACTGATCTGCTTCTGTGTGCTAGTAGATGAGACAGAACAAGAAATTTGGCTGATTTTGTGGTTTAATATTAATTATTTGTTGAGTTCTGTGATTTTTTGGATTTTATATGTGCCTTGTAGATGTAAATAGTCTATATATAAACTATAGTTTAAAACATGAATATTTTTTGTTTGTGTTTGAAACATAAATGTTACATGGTTACTTGAATATTTTTTCATATAATAGAGATTTGTATATATTTTTCCTAAAGTTTTGTCGAATTATGGAATTTGTTTCATTTCGTTCTATTTGTGGTGGTAGTTCTATGAATATCAAGTAGAGTTATTTCAAAATTCAAGAAATATCATATACCAAACCCATATGTCTAAAAGGATGTTCTAAGAGGATAATTCGAAATAACAACTTGATAACTAGGTTTTCATGATCCTAAATAATTTTGTGAAACCTTCTATGTATTAGGATGTGTTTTCTATCAGACAATATAATTTTTCCCATTTTTTACCGGTGACGTACGTGCAGGATTTTCACAGAATAATATTAAAGAAACAAATGGGGCGCCACTGCTTATTTTCCTAGCAAAGCTGGCCTTTTTGAGTTTTTGTTTGGCATAGTTTCTGCAAAAAAATAAAGTAACTCACATCACACATGATTCACAGAATTTTATTTTCATGATTAGATTATTTCTTTCATTTTGTCGATCTCAAATCAATCAAATCCAATACTGAATATCGCACATTGAAATGTAAGACCTCGTTAATCCTTAGCTCGCAGTTTTCAACTTCTGAGGATTGCCGTTCGTAGGAGGCGACAGCTAGTTGACAGAAAAATAGATTCATATTTAAAACTTTATTCAAACAAAATAATTTCTTGGTCAACACAGAACAGTTTTATTAACAATCAATAAAAATTTAACAGTTCTTAAAAAACAAATTTCAACACTAATAATTAAAAAAACAAAACACCGTGATAGTTGTTTGCGTTGATATATTGATGGAAGAATTATCTGCGGATAGCATTGAAATATTGTCATTAACATTAATCAAAACTGTTGCTCGTAATCGATTAGTATGCCTGGTTGTTTCTTGGGGAAGGAGTGTTATTTTCCAATCACACTGCTGCCGAAAGACTTCTAAGGATACGAAGTCCCGGTAAGCCCAAATATGCAGGCGTTTTGTACAGGGTGTCGCAAAATTGTGGTCCAACTGATGGAATGGGAAGGTGAGTACAACTTCAGATGGATGAACTACTGAAAAATGTTCATTGAAATCATTCAGTTTTCCTCGGTAAAAACAACTGGATACTGGGCAAGAAAAAAGGGGCCGACAGTGGCATTTCCATTCATGTATGTGAATGTCGGGTATCTTATAAGATCGTGAGCACCCCCAAATGCAGTAGTATTCAATATAATTTTCTAAACCTGCTAACAGTTCCTCCTCTAGTGATATCCGGAAGTTTTTCCATTTACTTATAAAGTACTCCATGCAAAAATAACAAACCCCGTGATATTTTCCCGGTTTGACCTCAACAAATGTGGCTACTTCAATCATTATTGAACAATTCATACAATGCATAACAAGTTCGTTTTGATCTTGTCCAGGATTATGAACGAATATAGAAGATGAATTCGGGCTCGAAGAAATTCTTGAGTCGCTCGCTGCAGTAAGAGAAACGACCCTTGGAAAACACAAGTTTTTCTGTTTAGCAACTTCTTGTAGGGCCATTTTTGAACTGTCAAGGTACATGTGAAACGATACAAATACAAACTTGACTTGTCGATTCGGTATTGTCAAGGAAAATTCTTCAGAACTCTCATCAGACGTTCTCATGTCAGTTTCATAGTGACCAGGGTCGTCTCCAAAGTAAACGACAAATTTTTGTGCCAATTGACCGATCTGTGTTGCGTTGCCTACGATATGTGCATTTAAACTGAGTGAATCCATAGAAGTTTGTTTGAACTCGATAAAGAACAAGTTATCTTGGACTCGATATAAGTATCTTTCAACACGAGGGACAGCAGTCATTTCTTCTCTAAACAAGGGAATTTGTAAAAAAAGCTTCGGATGGCAATCTTTGAAATGTTTGACCAGCAAAAAGGTGGGGATATTTATAGTTTCTTCACATAGTGGACAGACATGCGTTTCACCATGGCAAGTGAATTCGTGCTCGGAAACTTCAGAGAAGCTCAACAGCTGTCTGCAACCATCGAACCTGTTCACGCACTTGAATGTTATCATCTCTGTTGCAATCAATCCATATTGCGAAACTACTCCATCGTCATCGCCTTGAGAGCATCTTCCGCATTTCGTTGTTCCGTTTTGATATATCTTCACGGGCCCAACTGATAGGAACTTGTAGCAACTGTCACAACTCAATGTTTCTAAGATTTCATCCGGTAGGGAAGACATTTGATTTGGTTATAGTTAACCACTCTCCACTTGGGAAGATATAATAAGATTATTTTTCTCCTCAAAGATAAGCAAATTGAATATATAAATAGAAGATTGACAACAATCACTTGACAACTTTGTTTTTTCTATCCATCTTCATCTTTGCTTTTTCTATGATATCTTCCATGTAGATTTGTATTGAAATTAAAGTCGAAATCTTATTTTCTTATCATATCAGAGTAATAAGTACATACCGCAAGGTGCCGCTAGTTTCATAAAACTAAGAAAATCTATGGAAAACAAGGCCAATATATATCTAAATGGAAGTACTTTATGTATTTACAAATGACGTTCAAATAAAGATCTTCGTGGTGCAGCCACTAGAAAGTCATCAATATGGCGGCATGAGCATATTGGTGTCACGCGACAGTTGCAACGTGGCTCCCGCGTTTGGAAGGGAGAAACTCTCGATATATGAACCGTATCATTCATAAGCCTATTTACACCTCACTTTTGTTGGTAAGAGCCCAAAAAACTATTTTACGATAATCCTGGCAAAAAGTGTCAACTGTCATTTGAGTTGTAAGAAGTAAACTTGGCAACAATGTATGAAAACAGTCAATAAAAAGAATGTAATGGCCGACAGTCAACATAGTTGTTTTATTTGAATCTTTTGGACTTTTCATTTCAAAAACTAACAACTTTCAGTTAATTTTTTACTAATTATTTACTTGATATTTCCTTCTTCGAACTCAAATTTATGTTTTTCCAATATTAAATTCAAAAATTTCGACTATAGTATAAATGGTGATTGAGATCGTGTTAGATTAGGCTCTGATGAAAACAAATTCCTACTCCTGGGTTTGGAGTTGTAATTCCCAAATTACATTGCAGGTTTCGTGTCACCTAACCAAGAGAGCCAAGTTCCAACTGTCATGAAATACGTGAACATACGCTTCTTCTGAAGCTTGAGAAAGCTATTTTATAGCGAAACACGTGTCGCGGTTTTTGTAAAACCCTTTATAGTGAAAATCATACAATGAACTGTACAAAAGAATCACAAACATTTTTTTTAATTATTGATAACACTAATGGGTCAGTTTTATGATTTGAACTGAAATGGCATGATGTTTGTTTGGAATATGAGATTGAATATATGCATAAAAGGTTTGAGAATATATAAATGATTTTTTTAATGATATCAATTATGATTTTATCAATGCCTGATGAACTACCTACTATTTTTTTAAGAAGATATATGTTTGATTCATTAATTTTCTCTGATAAAGAATAATGGAATACCATCATAACAATTATTTTGCTATTATTGGATTTGATATGCTTAAAAATGTCACAGTTGATCCTGACATTACTGAAGCATAGAAAAAAACGTATGTTCTTCATAACTAGAATTTTGTCGAGCTGAGGAACATTCTACATATTTTGTTCCTTTTAATGGGGAATGTTCCTCCTGACGAAAATCAAGTAGTTTTCATAAAAGACCTCTAAAACAACGCATTTTAAACTCATC
>WOGP01000871.1:0-21514 GCA_015342065.1 Leptinotarsa undecemlineata | reverse complement strand
ACACTGTACGTAACGAGTGACCGCTTATTGTGTACGTATGGAGTGGATTTTTCTTTCCTTGATGAAGTACGATGCATTTGTCGACGTTAAAAGGTAGAAGCCACTGACTAAGGCATTTCCATACAGTTTAGTATCATCAGCATAAAACGACTTGCTGGACTTTATGTGAAGAGCAGGATCACTTGCATAAACAACGAAGATGAGCGGCCAAGAACAGATCCCTGTGGAATTCCACTTGTAACTTCCCCAAGGATCTATTCCAGTAATATTAATTACTACACTAAAGGTTCCAAACAGTGCATCACAAAATATAACACTATTTATTCAAATAAAAATTTTATTTTCTATTATTAATTTAGGAAATGTTTAAAAACATTCTTATTACAATCGAAGCATCAATATTGAGGGTCTTGAACATTTTACGCCAGTACTGTTTATGTTTAGGTATTTATACCCGAAAAAATTTCACTTAGTTGATGAGTAAAAGTAAAAAAGGGGTATTTGAAATATTTGTTTGTGAGCGGTATTTTTGTATTGCATTTTTCACGGGAAACGGGAAGCGATACTCTCACTAGTAATGCATTTGATTTTTATGTCGATACGATGTACACAAGAAACATAATTTTTATCTATAGCAATGATGTAAAACACAGCTGAAAGTGTGGAAATGATTTTTATTTATGGTAGAGAAGACCAGTGTTTGTTAAGAACAACTAAAGTATCTAACCAGAGGTATCCGAAGAGAAATGTAAATAACGTGTACAAGTGTACATTCGCAGAATATTAAGAAACTGGTACTGTCCTGAAGCAATGCAAATTGAAGTACTCGGGCAGTTTGCAATGAATCATACTCCAGGTATCGACTCGTCTAGCAGTTACAGCAAACGGATTATCCCGCGAATCTGTAAGGAAAGTGCTTAAACTATGTAAATTTCATCCATATAAAATGCAAATCTTTCAAGAACTTGGTGACGAAGACACCGACAGAAGAATCGAATTTTGTGGAATTATGACAGCTAGAATTATCGCAGAACCTCTGCTCATCAAAAATATTTGCTTCAGTGATGAGTACACTTTTTATTTGAATGGGCATGCAAATAAACAAAAGTGTCGTTACTGGAGTGACGAGAACCCAGTATTTAAAGAAGGGCATACGCAGTATCACGAAAAAGTTAATATTTGGGCTGGTATATTGGGAGATGCCATTATTGGTCCATTATTTATAGAACGAAATTTTATTGACGAAATGTATGCTCGCATGCTAGAAATATATATCGAACCTCGGATAGCTCATCAATTAGAGAATCAAAGAGACATATAGACGGCAATTCATCTTTTGAAGAAAATTAATTACATTTTCAAAAGGATGGAGCACCTTCTCATTATGTAGTCCCAGTAAGACAATGGTTAGATAATAATTATACTTACTTCGTTAGATACAACTATAAAATTATTTTCTTTTGCCATTTCTGTTTTTGAGTTAATGAGAGTTTGTTGTTATTGTCACCCTCTGCGTCACGTCACTGGGCAGCACTTCTGTGTTTTGATCAATTTCAGTGAATAGTTACAATATAATACCCCACAGTGCATAATAGAATACCATAACAAAAAGGTGACACGTGGCTGTAATATCCACTTTATCCTAACAATCACGTGCCGAGCATCACGCTCAATTTATGGCTCTACTTACCTATTTGATAGGCCCTTATTTTTTGTTAAATGTTGCGTTCGTCATCTTGTTATGTGTAATTTGGTAAAAGTTATAAAAATTGTATTTCTATGCTAATTTTGTAATTTCTCATACTGAGTGTTAACGGATCTGTTAGAAAAGTCGTAATTTTTGGTATTAAGTGTATCAAATTCAGATTTGGTAACTGTGTGCGAAGAGGGGTTTCACCACAAAAGACTCCAATTTCGAATATTCAAATGGAACAACTTTCAGGATCGGAATGTGATATTTTTGAAAATTTATTCGCCGACTTCATTTTTTTGTCACTTTTATTATTGCATCTAGGTGGCCATAATCAAAAGTAAACTAATCTAAGGGCCTCAGGTGATGTCAGAAAAAAACAATCGTATGAAAGATAGTGGAATAAGTTATCAAAATAACATTTTTTTTTCTAACTAGTATTTCTCAAATGATGACCATGTTTTGACAAGCATCTATTTTTTTACGATCAGAGATCACACAACTGATCACATGCTTTTCAACAGAACAAAGATGATAGGTAGATATTTATTCTTGAAAAATATAGACATTTTTCATACATTTTGGTGAAAATTTTGAATAAATATACCACAAACATATTCAAATAATTACATTATATTGTAGATTATTTCATAACTTAACAACATATACACACAAAGCATTAAGCTTGACTGCAGATATAGTTGTTTTCTTTTCCTCTTTTCTTCCAATTCTACTCCTTTTTTGTATTTTTCCCATTTTATTCGTATTTTATTTAGCAATTTCAAAGTATTGAAATCAAATAATTTGATACTTTTTGAAAAGATTTATATCTCACTTTTTTTTAGATCCCGCTGTATATTATTATAACCTTTTTGTCCCCCGTATAAGAATTTACATTGATCTATAGTTTTTTGGATTTTGGGTAGTACAATATTTTCATATTTTTTGAATCGCGTCTGTTAGCTGTCTGTGCACAGTTTTATTGTTCGTAAGGTTTATCTTTGAGTAAGCACAGTTTTATAAAAAATGTTTCTTATAATGAGATATCGAATTTGTTTGAATAAATTGTCGGAAGAAAAGCGAATATTTTTTTGTGAATTATTTTTATTATTCGCTTTTGTGCTGTCTCAAGAGGTTTCAAGGTGTTTTCATATGCCCCTCCCCAGCCTACCGTAGCATAACAGTGATTGGACAAGGGCGTAGTATATATTTTTTATTGTCTGTCTGTCAATTATTCTTGAAATCTGCCTGAACATCGATTTTTTTTGTTAGGAGTTGAATGTGAATGTCCCACTTAAAATGATTGTCTACCGTTATTCCTAGATAACCAGTGTGGTTAGTGCCCAATCAATAGAGATCGTTCGAATGTATTAGGGATAATAAGGGTCCAAGGACCGATCCTTGTGGGATACCATAATTTATAATTGTTTTGGCTACTCTGTATACTGTCAATTCTCACCATTTGGCTTCGTTTACATAAGTACCTATTCAAAAGTGTCGGTGCTGGTGCGCGAATTCAAATACTTTCCAATTTCAACAAAAGCCTTTGATGACTTATGGTGTCAAAGGCTTTTGCTTAGTCTATGAATACTCCAGCACACGGTTTGGTGTTGGGATGAAACTCCAGTAATATTCAACCTTATTCTTGGTTACTTCAGTGGTACATTCATTATCCAAACTGTAAGTAGTTGATCTCAGTTCCTTTATCGTAAACATTTTGCATTCAACTACCTTCAGGTATTCTCCTAATCAAGGAGAAGAATTAGGGATAGTCGCTCTTATATCTTGAATGTAGAAATTATTGAAAAGATCAGCTTCATCATAATTCAATGAAGCCGCCTGCAAATCTTTATCGTGCATAGTACCTACGATAAAGATTCGTACGTAGGTAAATACTACATACTTCTTGGGCCTGACGGTTCCCCTCCCTCCCCCCAGGGTAATAGTATATGTCCCTTCGGCATCCAGATGGTATATGATACTTCCATCTACGATCTGCTCATCCTCTCCATCGCCACATCGTCCTCTTTTCAGATGGATCGTTGCATATTTGTCTATTCCGAATCTCAAATAGATAGCATGCATGCCTGGCCAGATATTATGGTAAAGCGAGTCCGCCAGAGTGGTATCATTTGTTCAAGGCATTCCGCAAGGTATCTGAGCAAATACAAGAAGAGCTCATGCGAAGTTGTATCAAATGCCTTGCGGTAATCGATCCAGGTATTATTTACTGAAGTTAAACTGATCGGGCGATTCATCGACTTATATTTGTGTTGTCGCAGAAGTGAAGTGATCTCTACTTTAATGAGGACCTTTTGATATTGTTATTATTATTATCATTATTAATATTTTCCGCGAAAGGTAGGCTAATCGGGCCCTGTTCCTGAAGCCTAGCCACATTCGGAAGGGCGCGCCACCATCTCAAAAGTTAGTTAATGTTATGTCACAATAGATGTGGTTCTATATTTTTCTACTAACAACGGTGACATCTTTTATCGGATATGTGAATCCGAAAACGTATTTGATGTTCGACAGTGAACTACTACTCGTAACCACTAGATGCTAACACGAACCAATTTCTCTGTGTATCATCATTCTTTGTATAAAGACTTCAGAGTACTCTAAGATATAGATTAACCGTATCATTATCTAATTATATTTAGGCAGTGTCTGTATCTCTTTGGGAATGAGTGACATCTAGGTTTCATGAGTCGAATCTCAAACTCGGGGAAAATATTGACGACTACCGCCTTGAATAACTGTAGTTACGAAAATTCCAATAATAATTGCTTACTCAACGAAAAACATCACTTTTTAAAAAAGATTAGTAAAGACAAGTGCACAAACTGACAGTATATAAAAAATTTATTTGTTAACCAATATAAGTCAAACTATTTCTTAGTTTTGGCTCACTTTTACGATGACCCTGGTGCCACAGTGCGGCAACGAACTGTTCGAAAGAACGACTAGCTAGGCGAGTTCTAAAATTTACCAATGAGCTCATCAATCCAAAAAAATTAGTTCTTTATTGTATTATTTATTATTATATATGTGATGTCCATGAGATTCTTGAATGTGTGGTTAGTTCCACCGATGCCCCATATCAGTCAAACGGGGTTTGCTGTTAATCAATTTCAGAAATTCCTCATATCTGCCTGAACTAATGATTTTTTTTATAAATTTGGATATTATTTGTCCAACAACTTATGAATTCCATTCTATTGGCATTCATCATCTATCGACATATCCACATTCAATAAAATATTTATGATCAGTTGTCAATTCTGGGAAAATTTTGCCAAGTGATTTTTTATTATTGCTGAAATATTATCCATCTGACTCGGTTTGTCAAAACTGTCAACCACAGTACCACTGAAAAATATATTTTCAAAGTCAAAGATATATTTTCCACCAGGCACCTTTAGCTCGTGAGCATTCAACAATAATTTCTGATCTTTCGCTTTTGTAATCCTTAATGTATCACCAATGCCAAATCTACAAAATTCATATTTTTCAATCTACGCCAAGGTCCTAACGAATAGTGATTATACTAAATATATTAAACTTACCTAATCTAACATTAAACTATGCTATAGAGTCTTTGGATACGTCATTGATGTCGCCGTTAGCTGGTATTACTGTCACAGTAGGTATAGAAATGATCTGTGATATTGTTTCATAATTATTGTGATTAAATATTCATAACAGAAGGAACTGAAATTTTGAATCCACTACCGATACTCAGTAGGGGATCTTGATTTCACATATATCAAATAAAATCAACAATTGAAATACTTTCTATAATTAGGTAGTGCTCTCATAAGTGAATTCTTGATAAAAAAAAATATTTTGTTTGTTACCCTTTTTCAAGGCTGCTGGCGATGTCCCAAAAGTGACTAATTCTGAATGTTGAAAAAATGTTTCTCTCTCTCTCTCTCTAGGTTATCTAGGCCACGGTATAGAAACGGTGTCTTGGCTATTGCTTCTGTACGGCGCATTTAGCCAGTGAAAGATTTTATATCAATACATCAATCAAATAATGACGATTCATTTTTTTAATATAAAATAAACCAGTCATTGACTTCATTGAAAAAAAATTTTGATTTGAACTTGAACTGTGCTTTATACGATGAGCTCATATTTTTCAAAGCTGCGTCAATTTCTGGCAGATGCACTGCACTCTATCTTTCAAAATAACAGCTGATTTGCCTGTTCGTGAAAAATCTTGAGAATTGATTTTGGTTATGAGAAGGGGGTGTATGGCACTCAAATAAATATAGAGATGAAACAAATCTCAAGTGAATGTCAATGAATTTAATGATAAATAAAACATCAAATCTTCACTTGATCTGGAACAGTACTTCCAGGTCACCATAGTATAAATGGCTCTACACAAAGGATTTCGAGTTCTTGAGAAATCCAAACCACCAAGTCCCCACAGTATCCTTTTAGAACATAAAGGAAAAGAAAATACCTTATTATTTGAGTCACAAGCAGTTGCTGTTTTGTGTGAGTTTTTTCTGTAAATTTGGTTGCATTTATTAAATTTGCGAGTTTGTAGCTGCACAGGAGACTGAAGCAGTGAAGAAACAATATACGAAAATTTTAGAGGCTTATGGTTCGTTGGGAGTGCTTCAAATCAATGTTGGGGAAACGACTGTACTTTATTTGGTTATGATAACGGGGTGCTTTTCTGTGGGCAAAGTTGGTGATTCTGAAATATTTAGAATAACACAAACTCAGTTTATACCATTACACTACCCACAAAATGAAGATCGAATCGGTGAAGTCAGTATTTTGATTATAGTTTTGTAAATGTTTTGAAATTATTCGTTTTAGTGGCTTGCGCTACCCTTTGAAAATTTGTTCACTAAACGCACATATTTCTGTTAGCTGATCATGAATCTGAAGGTAAAATTTGTATTTTGGCAGAACAACTATTATTATGAATCATATTCTTGATTGGTAACGTTACTCCACTAAAGTTTTTGTTATTATTCGGCAATATTATGAATGGTCAAGGATAAGAAATAAAAATTATGATAACAGATTTCAAAATTCAACTTAGCTTCAATCTAGACGAAAGTGTTTGTTTATTTTCGCCAAAAGAACTTGGGATTTCTCATTTTATAGTCATATGAATTTGACAGCGAGGCATTCATTTCTAGTTTAATTTTTCAACACTACCGACAGAACCAATGATATAGTTCCTTGTAAAAGTGTTTGTTAGTATCATGAACAGTTGTGTTTATGTGTGTATGTAGTTTGATGGAAAAATACAATTTTGACGAGAGTAAACATTTTGTATGGGAAGAAAAATGAAAGTGACAAGTGAATGAAGATCCACAGCATGTGTATCTTCCAAAGTAGAATGGAGTGTCAATTTTTGACTTCAGGTTTTTGGTCAACAGATAAAAATGCATAGTCTAAAAAAATTTTTCAAAAACTAGAGCGAGCCATTAAAATGAATAATTAGCAAATATTCCATTGTCCGATGTTTAAGGTGAGGAAGTTACTGAACTCTGGAACCTTTTACTTCTCATGGTACTCAGGACCTCCAGGAAATATACCTCCCTTGGATCTGACTTTGTGTGCCCAAAGAAGAAATAAAACATCAACCACAGATCACAGATTTTTTTGGTATCTTTGCTGATTCATTTTCAAAGGAACCAATCATAGTATAAACAAATTTTAGGAATCGAATGTTACACGTTCATCTTGTGAGATTTGGAGTTGACTGTAGTAACTGGCTTGTCAGAGCTATGTGCGGCTCTGTCGAAATTCGAACAGTTTATGTCGGCCACAGGAAAGCCCTGGCGTCAGTTATATCTCGTTTAAGTTGTGAGAGAGCTGGAACTAGGTTATAGCACCATTTAAAGAGTAAAATATATCTAATTTGTTTGTTTCAGATTCAACGTTCGTGGTTCTAATGATGAGGGTCATGTAGCAAATTTTGTTGAAACCGAACAAGTGATTTACTTAGAAAATGAAGTTTCATCATACATTCAAACGAGAGGTTCAGTTCCCTTATTTTGGGAACAACCAGGCGTTCAGGTATGTACCATACGTTTTTCAGATTTGTTTTAGACGTAGGAGTATCGGTTTTTACAGCTTCGCCCACTTCTGTTATTTTTCATATATTCATACAAAAATACCATTCTAAAAAATTCTTCAGATTTGTGAAAGTTCCCCTACAGTTCTCAGGAGCTAATGATATATTACACTTGGGTCGACGAAATAATTCACATGCATCATCAAGAGAATATGTGATAAAACACATACTTTTATATAGCATTATTTTCCTCTTCAGGTGAAAAAAGAGCACAAAATAGTTAGCATTGTATTCTATCAGGGATACCTCTTGCTTGCATGATAGTTTGCAGTTTATTCATCCAAGTGTAAATGTGAGTCGTCAGCAATTTCTTTGACCTCTGGATCAATTCATGGCGTAATACTTTTGTATGATATAGGATAGAGATGTTTGATAGTTTAAATTGTTTACATGTTGTTCACTGGGAAGTTTTTATGGTTTCAATTCTTCTATACTACACAAATAGTTTTTCTCACAACCAATAAACTGTGGGCATATTTCTCAGTAAGTACATTTTTATATTATAATTATAAATTCTAACATCAAATTATGAATAGCCCTGGCTAAAGCTCGGCATACTGGAATATTGAAAATGGCAAATATCGGAGTTGAGAAATGGAATAATAAAGTGTTGGGAAAATTTATGAAAGTGAAACAAAATCATTACACAGGGTTTTCACTCTTGTGAATTTTAAAAATTTGGACAATGCGACATTAAATAATAGGTTCCTTAGTGCAGTAGCTATATCTTTTTGTTTTAATAGTTTGTGGAGTCATATCAGATACTCAAATTATTGTAGCATGTGTATTTTTGTCGACCCAACTGTATTTGAAAAAGGACTCAATTGGTTTGTTATATAGGGTATTTCAACAGGAACGCCCGAACTTTGACTATCGGTAACGGCCTTTTTTTTGAAACTGAAGACTGATATAGCATTCAACATGTGCAAATAATAAAATTGTTTTATCAAAATGTGTGTTCTGTTGGAGCAACGTACCGCGCGTTTCGCCTATTTTACGGTCGCAATAATCGTCCTACTGAGAGGACTATTCGCAATGTGGTGGATAAATTTGAGTCCACTGATTCAGTAAATCGACCAACACCTGTACGTCGACGAAATGCAAGATCCGCCGAAAAAATCGCCACTGGATGTGACAGTGTGCAAGAGAATCTGAGGTATTCGATTTCGTGTCACTCACAAGAACTCAGCCTTTCGCAGACCACAACTTGGCAAACTTTGGCGTCGTGAGTTGGGACTGCACCTGCACAAAATTCAACTGGAGATAAACGACCACAGACAAAAATGCGTGTTTGCTGAATGGGCTCTGAAGCAGTTGGCAAATGACCCTAATTTTCATTGAAAAATCATCTTCAGCAATGAGGCGCATTTCTGGATGAATGGGTAAGCAAACAAACAACATTGTCGACTTTGGGATGATACCAATCCACATGAGATTCAAGAGCGTCCAATGCACTGGTGTGGATTTTGGACTGGCGGTGTCGTAAACTCAGTTTAATTTTCCTCTTGAAGATGATCACTTGGTGATCGAAACACGTTTCGAGGTGTTAAAAATAACGATTTGGTGTTGGGAAAAACTTCAGTAATATTCATTACTACACCAAAGGTTCCAAACAGTACATCATTGTATTTCCAATGTTAAAAAATTTATGATATATGTCAGCCACCAAAAGAAGGAAACTAATCATGAAAATAGATAAATTTTCTCCGGAGAGAATAATATATCTAATTTTTTTCTAGTGACAGAAATATTTCATATTCTTACGAAACTGACTTCTTAAGATTTTAAAAAAGAAATAATAATCTACTTACCTGAACTGAAAGAGGTATATTTTTCAGGAGAGATCGTCTGTTCGAAAAAAAGCTTTTTGGATTTCTACTTTTCCCACATTTTTTGTATAAAGATGAGTTCCTCATATTTTTCTTCTAAAAAAACTATTTGAGATAAATTAGATAAAATAGTTCATTATTCATTGTCATTTTGAACATACAGATCCATTTATTTTAAAGTAAATTCACAAATATATACCTACACAGGAGTTGAATACATTTTTGAATAGGATGTTTCAATAACGGAAACTTCCAAAACAATGCACTCTTGTTTGACATTGAAGGAAAACTTCTGTGCTTAGGGTCAATTTTAAATCATTCTGGAAATTTGTATAGGTATTCAGATTGGTTTACACATAACTACTTGAGTAGGTATCTATTTGTTATAATGAATTAGCAAATGACTAACCGTCTGGTTATGAGAGAAACAAATCAAAATTTGCATCTGTTTTTAAAATCATTTCACCTTAAAGTTGTCTCAAGTAGCACTCGACAAATGTCGTTCGTGAATAACAAGTCAGCACACATTAAATTGTCAATATTTCATTCGTGTAATAATAATGTTCATTATTGAAAAGAAAAAAGGCAAAAAAATGTCTCATTCATCAAATACTTGGTTGCTGTTTCATATAAGTGAATCCATTCAGGTTGATCTTTTTTTTTATATCATTAATTTCCATTAACTATTCAAATCCGGTTCATTGTATTGAATCATGTGTTTTTCGATATATTTTTAGCGTAACATCACGTAAATCACCGGATTTGTATATGATCCACTTATAAACATTCCACAATTTTTTATAAACATTATTTTAATTAAATTTCGTAATTCGTGCGTTGGGAATTACAGTTGTGAACAGAAATCAAGACACACGTAGGGGTTTTCAATTTCATGTATGACAGAAGCCTATTTTCAATTTAGACATCATGTTTCACGTCCCAAACATGGAAAAAGAGTTGTTAATCACTGAGCAATATCTAGCTTGAACTAAAATGAGAATTTTCTGATTGATTCGGCTATTACTTGATGAAGATCCATAGTAATTTCATAAACTACACTTTAGGATGTGATCCCCACAAACTCATTTGAAAACTATATCACATGTTTCACTAACACAGTAGTTTCTTGAACAGTGATTTGAATACTAAAAAGTGCTTCTTACGCTAATATTTATATACTATAGGTAACTACAATTGGGACTACTCCCATCAAATTACCTAAACCTCTACAACTTTTATATACCTGTGTACTGTGTGCATATTACCCCAATTCTACTTCAATAATAATGCTTCCTTTTTTCTTCAAAAAAACAAGCTCAATAATGGTGGTATGTTCAAATCCAGCTGATCATTCATTAGAATTTTTCAATTCAATTTCCATTGCTTCCGAATTCCGTGTCAAACATTTATTTTCTATGTGTAAAATTTCGAACTCTTCGTTAGAAATATGATTTTCTTTTAAAAGATTATTTGAATATGTTGAACATGTTTTTTTATTTACACAGCTCATATGATGTTCCTGGATACAATTCCTAAAGATTTTTTGAAGAATTCAAAAAGGCACAAAGCGCATACTCTTTTTCACAATACTACCACTATTTTTCGTTCGTTATTGTTCGAAGCTCATTAAAAAATGTTGTTTTTTAGTCTTTTTAAACTATATTTACTTTATCTGAACTTTGGGATCAATCAGCCGTATACTGTTTAGAAAAAGCCCCTTACTTGCAGAAATTTTCATGAATAACCTAGAGAAGTCCATTTTTAAACATCCTTTGACTAAATATTTCTTGTATTGGCATAGATGAGACAATTAGACAATTTTCATAGGGATATTAACAAAATTCATGAACATATTGAATTCACTATTGAAGTAGAAGCAGACAACTCAAACTCAATCAATTTCTTGGACTCAACAATTAGTAAGTAGAATGAAGAACAAACATGATTTTTCAATCCGTTCTATACGAATATTACTGTACATTACGATTCTACCCATACATATCAACACAATTTAGCAGCTTATAATAGTATGATTCAGGGATTAGTCAATGTTCCTCTTTCAATAGATAATTTCAATTAAAAACTTAATATCATCAAGTAAATTGCAGTGAACAATGGGTTTAAAACTGAATTATCAAACAAAATACTTTCCAAAAAAAGTCTACGCAAAAGCGATTCGAGAAAATAAAAAAGATAAAACATCCAAATTCGAGAAATCAGGAGTATATAAATTAAACTGTGGAACGTGTCCTAGGGTATATATTGGTCAAACTGGCAGAACATGTAGGAATGTAATCCAGGAACATCATATGAGCTATGTAAAAAGGAAAACAAGTTCAACATATTCAAATCATCTTTTAGAAAAAAGTGATATCTTTAACAGAGAGTTCAAAATTTTACACATTGAAAATAAAGGTTTGAAACTGAATCATTTGGAAGCAATGAAAATTATTAAACTTAGAAGTTTAGGTAATTTGATGGAGGTAGTCCCAATTGTGGTATATAAATAAATTAGCATACGAAGCAACTTGTATTCAAATCACTGTTAAAGAAGCTGATGTGTTAGTGGAACATTTCGTGATGTATTTTTCAAATAAAATTTGTGGATATCAAATCGTAAGGTGCAGTTAATGAAACAAAATGAGAAATGAATTATTCTACCTTAGCTCTGAGATGCATAGAAGAAACAGTGGAAAAAGTCACTGTGCACCAGAGACAAAAACAAAATTCCCCGAAGACTACTCAAAATATTCAACCATTGGTTGTATTTGCTGTGGTTAAACTCAACTACAAAATCGTGCAGGGGTTCACCATATAATACTAAGAGTATGAGTGAGACGCACCTGAAGAGAAACATAATAAAGTATTGCTGGATACTAGGTATTCGTAATTTCATTTCTATTTATTGACTGAAATAATTTCGTATTAGTCGAATAAATTTTTTTTTAATTATGTAATACAAATTGGGGTAACTGGAAATTACTCTAGTACATTCGGCATTGTCTGAGAGAGAAAGAATATCAAGAATGCAAACATGCCAGTACATCAAAGAAAGCAACATAGTCGTCTCAAGCAAGTGGCACTGCAATTCATCCACAAATTAACTGAGATATTTCTACCCGCTATGCCCCTTGAGGACGCCGCTAAGGAGACGCCGTTTATCATATTGCTTCAAAAATAGTATTAATAGGCGTCGGACTGGAGGTATTAACATAAATTTCCCAATGATATATTCTGTATGATTCGAAGATAATTGAAATATTGTGAAAACTGATTTTGTGTAAATATTTTATTTTGAAAAGAACAATTTATATTCGAAATAGTTTTTTATTTAGGATTGTTACCTTCTACAGATCTATGAAATGATCAGAATATTAAATTTAAAAATTCACCCCATTTCATTCTTTGCTCTTGGATCGACTTCGAATAATTTTTTTCGTGGTGGGATAATTATTTCCTCTCGTTATAAATAATGTTTATACTGTTATCAATTTTATCCTCTTCAAAAACATTTGCGTTGGCCTTTTGGGTGTGAACTGGAAATGGTCCGTTTCTCTTGATATGGCTTTTTCATTTTTCAGTAACGGATTGGACTACACGAGTATTTCACAGCTGTATTTATTACGGTAGATTTGGTTCCGATCACTTTAATAATAAAGTGCACAGCGAGGGGCACACACATTGATTTGACTAACGGTATTAAAAATTTGACTTTCAATAAGGCTGACCGCTCACTGTTAGTCGAAATCAGTTGAAAAAGTCACTATACCGTTTGTAAAACATTAACTTTTGGTTGTGAGATTGACCAATGAAGAGTTTTCGTCGATGTCTTTAATTACTTTCTTCCTTTCTTCGAATGAAGAACGAATTAAAAGTCAATCATGGTGTTTTTAATTATTTTACATTCCATTTCATTTCCTGTGCAAGGTTTAATTCTCGGTCTGGTCATCTTTTGAAAGCACTTTTTCCTATTCAAAACAAAAATTCAGTCTGCCTACCCGCACTTCTCTGATCAAATTAGCATCATGGGGATAGGTAATGTTCTAAATTCTACTTATCGAGTCGACTCGTCAAGTTTTCTATTCAAGTTATACTATTGTGAGATTACGACTAGACTGACTAGTCAATTCACAATACCACAACACGTATTTCGCTATATAACAGCTTTATTAAACCTCTTTATACTAGACTTTTGACTCAATCACATACACCAAGTTTCATTTTCACAGAAATCAAAGAGTTACTAAGATGAATGCTTGATTATTCTCAGTCATAATATAGTTAGAAACTTTCACAATAATTACAAAAAACTGTGATTAGAAAATGATATTGGGTTGTTTCTAAAGTGTTGTCCCTTTCAATGTCATGAGTTCCATATTTAAAACTTTATACATTACTGTTAATTTTTTGTCTAAATTCTAATTGTATGCATCTTTTCAACATATGATTATATGCTGTGGAGCAAATTTCGGCTTGGTTTTCAAAATTTCTTTACATTTGTGGTTCTAGTTAGTAGCCCTAAAATTTCCAGGCTACATCTAACATGACCACGTAGGCAGCTGTAGCAACTTGCGTGATATCCGGGTCCAGGATATAAACACAGAGTGAAATTTTATCGATGGTCTATGATACAAATCAAAAATGAAACAATTAGTGGACACAACACTCCAAAAAGGGGGGCAAACCGCGGACAGGTGTTTCTGGTTATTGGCCTTATCAGCGCGGTGCAGCCAAGTGTAGAGGTGAGCAACACTTGTTTGCCGAAAGCAGGAAATAACACACATGCACGGAGTCAACAACAGGAGCCAACCGTACATTTGTGGTTCCAGTTAGAAGAGCTACAATTCCCAGGGTACATCTAACATGATCACGTAAGTAGCTATAGCTATTGGTGTGATATCCGGGTCCAGGATATAAATACAGAGTGAAATTTTATCGAGTGTGTATGATAGAAATCAAAAACGAAACAACTAATGGGCACAACACTCCAAAAAGGGGGGCAAACCGCGGACACGTGTTTCTGGCTATTAGCCCATTAGCCTCGGTGCAGCCAAGTGTCAAATAAATGTAACATTCTTTTTGACACGGCCATTCTCACTAACAGTAAGTTGAGCCTTTTGTATTGTATTTTATATTATTGTATCACTTTCTGTAGCTCTTACTTGAAAATAATGATAAACTTTAGAAATATTGGAATAATTTGTGATATTCCAAACGGTTTAAAATTTCCCTAATGTTTCAAGTAACCCCGAGTACGGAACGTAATGGTCTATTATCTTCAATATCTAGTTCAACTCATAGATATTGTTTACCCTTTTACAAAATTTGTTGAAACGCGTGTTTGCATGGCGATATCAATTTTTTTTTAGTTTGGTTGATGATGGAGTAAGTCAACAATGGAGTGAATCATATGGGTACACCTGGTAAATGAGACACACTGTTATTGTTTTCATAATCGTTTTTATTGTCATATAGAGACTACTCTTCATATCTTTTTGTTCAAAAAGTGCTGAAACAATGAATAATGGAAGAGTAGGTACTTAGAATAGATTCTTAGAATCTCTCGTGATTTTACCGATAACATGGAATGATTCAAAAGACGGTTCATCGTTTTCTGTGAATAAAAAGTAGTATGACCTCTTTTCCGGAAAATGTTCAAACCTACACCTTATGAAAGAAAGTCAAAAATTCAACTGAAGCAACAAAAAGCAAATTAAGGACTATAACTGGAATTACAATTATTCGAGAGAAAATTATGATAAATATGAATTCAACACGAACATTCAAAAATACATTGAAACATCATAAGTATTTGGGAAAAAAAGGTTTTGGCTTTCAACTTCTCCATCTTTATATAAGAACTGTGGAAATCTTCCAAAGAAAGGAAAACAACAATTGATTTGAAAATGAACTCTTCACAAAAATGCATAGATCATGAAAAAAAGCCCTTTTGTAACTAGTTTCATATAAACATTGAATTACAATGTTTCGGAATAAAACACTTATTCTGAAACGTCGATGTCCACCATTGAGGGTGCCATTGTTCCATGTAAGTGAAACTTTGCGTCTTTTATATATGATATTGTGTAGCAAACCTGTGAAGAACATCTGAATCAATTCTATAACGAACGTTTGGAGTACAAACTAAATAGGAAAAAGGGTTTTTGCATGATGCAATGTCCATATAAAAAAATTGTTTAGAAAGTATTGCTTCTTTCGTGTAATTCAATGTTTATATGAAAGTAGCTGTTTCAGGAGGGCTTTTTCTTCCAGTTTGTATCTGAAAGTTACTTCTCTGCATGATCTATACATCTTCGTGAAGAGTTCGTTTTGAAATAATTTCTTTCCTTCTTTCTTTCAAAGACTCCCACATTTTTTAAAATAAAGCGGGAGTAGTGGACAGGCAAAACCTTACTTCTTTGAATTCAATAAAAAATGTTGCTTGTGAATTTTGTATTTGTTCGAAAATAAATTGCAAAATTAGGTAGGTACTTTGAATAAACGGACTTGGCATTTTTGTTCAAAAAGCGATGTGCTCAAACACCGTTATTTAGATTTTTTAGTTCTAATGGCTTTCGAAGCAGTGCCTTATGTGCTTTTTGATGCGTTTCTTGTGAATTAGAATGGACTCACAGTTTTTCTTTTAATTTTTCAAATGATTCATTAATATTTCAGAGAAAAAAAACTGCAGTAATCAAGCAAAATTACTGGTGAAAGTAAATAATTCAATATTTCAGTATCTACTTATTATAAATCTGCCAACATGTTTTTTCTGGTCGCGGTGATATTTTTAGATTTACAATAATTTTTAATTATAACGATAAAAATACATTTTAATATCTGAAAGGGAAATTTGATAACAATTAATGGAATCTATTGAAAACACTTTACCAACACCAGAACTAAATTAAGGCATATCGACGCGCGTTTCGCTAACTGAGTTGGCGTCTTCGGGAGATCATTTTGACTAAATTTAACTATGTTAGTGTCTTTATATACTAGTGACCTAACTGCTACATGTTAGTAACCTAACTACCACAGTACAGTACAGTAGTTATGATTTCACACGTCAAAAAAACCCGGGTACCGAATTTCGTGCCAATAACTTATTTTTTACAAGAGTTATTTTTAAAAAGCCAACAAAAAATTCAAGTTCATATAGACTTCTTTTCTTAAAATTGTCTCAGGAATACGTCACTTGAATATTTTAACTTACTTATGTTACAGCCTGTATATTAAACTCTACTCCTAGACCACAATCGACATTTTTGAAGACTAGTATATCCAGGAATGGTAGTCCTTCCTTATTTTCAATTGCATACGTGAAGTTTTCACATGTAAATCTGATGTTTAGGCAAAATATAAGGCAAATACTTCATCCACGTATCGGATACAGGTTCGTGGAAAGTATTCAAATTCTTCCCTTGCTTCCATTTTAAATCTGCTCATGAACAGATTAGCCATGAAAGGAGACAACGGGTTTCCCATAGAAACAGTTGGTGAACTGAAAAAAATTTTGATTCATGCAAATTTTGGTAAACCGGACTACTATTTAAATCTCTGTTTGAATTTTCGTTAATCAGCTGTCGCCCCCATACGAACGACAACTCTCAAAAGTTGAGAAACTTGTGCGGGTCGAACCCATGGCCTTCCGATTGTGAGTCGGGCGCACTAACACCGCGGCCATTTCCACAACTTCACCACATGTTTCACTAACATCTTGATGATTCTTCAAATATTCAATTGTTTTTGGTATTTTTACACATGAAAATAACGAAGATTCATGAAAGGACAGTAAGAGGCTCTTCTTCTCGCAACATTACATCTTTGATCTTCTCGATGAATTCTTGCGGGTTCTTAACACTTAAACTGGGTTGCGGAATTGATAGGGTTTCAAACTGTTTCGCTAACCATTTGGCAATCGTACACGTAAGGGAACCCATGGCTGATACAATACTGTGGGATTAGATACCTGAAAACTTCTACCCAAAGCCGGCGTGATCAATTTTTGGCACTTTTTGAGTGTGGTTTTCATTTGTAAAACCATCTCAGGCAATGAAGCTGCTGACTCTTTTGCAAAGGAGGGTGCTGCAAGCGGCTTCATCAAAATAGAACCTGCCATTGGCATCGCTTTGGGCTTTGCCAAACACACATTGAACACCTGGATGGCAAGAAGATTTATGGACTTCTAGCAGAATCTTCCAGGATTGGCTCACTCCAATGCGTTCATTCACTATTCGAAGCTGGATACCAAACAGTTGTTGGACTACAGTAGGGATGAACTACAATGTCTAACAGGCCTTTTTACGGGTCACTGTCATTTGAATCATCATATGCAGAGAATGGGTCTGTCAGAAGACGATGTATGTCGCCTCTGTCTGGAAAATGATGAAACAGCAGAGTATATACTTTGTGCCTGCCGCGCTGGGGACCGAATCAGGTTCTTAGAGTTCCTGAACATGTTGCGTATGTTCTGAGAAAGCCAGTGTCGCTCGACATGCCATAGAGAACGACCACAGAATAGGTGAGAAATGTTTGAAATTGTTGAGACCGGTACATGACACAAGATTTCTAGGTGCCTTTGAGAGCTTGGAAATCGGAAAGTTCGGATTAAGTTCTATGAATAGCGACAAAGGTCCTATTTCGAACAGCCCTTCCTTTGGTCTTACACGTAATAATTCTGAATAAAAAACAGATAAGTGTAGGAAATAGAATAGAGGGAATAGTAACCATTCTTTACTGTCAACAATGAACTCTATTAATGAATTTTTTTTTTCACATTATGAAATGTTTCTGGGGTAAGTTCGTTGTAAGCACCTCTTATACTATACTGTGGTTGTATAATGTACACTTCTCAAAAAATCTGAAGGCGTTATATCAGGTAATCTAGTGGGTTATTTTCATGAAATACGTTTGTGTATCTATCAGTTTGAACGAGATGTGCCGAAATATATTTAGTTCTGTAGAAATACTTTTTTCTGAGTAAGTGGTTCAGTACCCTACATTCAGCTGAAATTGAGCTACCTTTATGCATTTTTTTTTAATTTCCACAATTATTTTTCAGATAAAGTATGTAGTAAACAACACTTTGACTAATATGGCCATCGAATAACATATATAGTACATTCCATTTAAAACGAGCTATCCCAAATTACTTTTGGTACAATGATTTACAGAAAAAAGACGTTAACAATGGTAAACCGGGGGACACATTTTGACGTATTCACATTTGATGTTACTTCTACTAGAGACGAATATGGAAGCAATAAAGCAAAAAAAGGGATTTTTATTAATTCTTGTATCACTGGATGATTTCTCTGCAATTTCTAATGATATATTCTCTCAAATCTTCTATTATTGTTGATTTTATCTCATACACTTCAGACTTCAAATGGCCCCATAGAAAGAAATCTACAGGGGTGAGATCCTGAGACCTTTGTAGGACCTATAGGACCTCTTCTGCTAATCCAACGACCAGAAAATGATCATCGAAAAATGTCGCACTAGAGCTGCATAATAAGGAGGTGCACCATCCTGCTGAAAAACTGTTTCGGTTTCGAATAAATTTATATCCTCCTCAATTGCCTTATTGATGCACGGTATTATTCGATTCTCTAACATATTCAAATATTTATCACTAGTCAAATTATCATCGATAAAGAAGGTCCTATGGTGTATAATATCAACAGTTTTGCCGATTCACCTCTCCATTCAAACTAAACGTACATTCATGCGAAAAACAAATTGTATACAAGAAATTCTGATGCAAGTTTATCCGTTCAGTGAGACTTTCACAAAACTCGATACGTCTATCGAAATCATCTTCGTTCAATTCATAAACTAGTCTAATTCTATATGAATGAAATTTGTACTTATGAAGGATCCTGAAAACATTTGTACGACTGATTCCTGACTCTCGAGATAACTTAGTAAGAGATTGCGAATTTTCCATTAGCTTAAACTGCGTGTCCTTAAACTGCAGTAAAAATAGCTTTATCGCTGACAACTCCTGAACGGTTATGCTTTTCATTATTGACAGATCCAGTTTCCATAAATTTGTTCGGAAACGTATTTGTGTGGTACATTTCTTCCTGTATGATTATCATTGAACATATGGGCAGCAGCCCTAGCACTATTTCACCCCGTTCTCGAAGCGTATAAACCATTGCTTCTCAAGAATTCACAAAAACAGAAACACCAATTGAAACTCCACCTGGTAGGTAATTGTCATTGTAGAATGAAACAAATGGTGACATCCTCTGGGGTTGAGATGGGGAAAGTTAGATCAAATGTGAATATGTCAAAATGTGTTCCCCTGTATACTATTATTGAGGTGTTTTTTTAGTTTTCCTCAAAATCATTGTTCCAAAAGTTATTCACGGTGGCTCGTTTTCAACTCAAATAATTTGTAGCTCCTGAACCATATACTTCAGACCATATGGTTTATACTTTGTTGAAATCTGCTCATCATGTAGCATCTGATAATGCGAAACAATATAGGATGATCTTGTTAAAAACGATGGTATCAAATTTGTTAGATAAAAATTGTATTTCGTCAAATAATTGGTAAGGTTAAAATTCTTGATAAACATAGTTAATTAAAGTATGAAAATGATCTCCAGAATGTGAATGAACTTATAAATCTCTGTGAAGTGTCTGAGCCATCTAAGCAAATATTCATATCACGAGTTATTTGCCCTTGCCAAACTGTTGAAAACCAAGGCTAATTGGTTGTTCTTATCATAAATTATGTACTGCTATAAAAAAATTAAAGTTACCATTTTTGTAATAGAACAGTCCACTCATACGTTATAGTGTTTCAATCTTGTTACCAAAAATACTTCAAAGCAAAGTGAAAATAAACTCATTAAAATACAAATTTGTACATATATATTTTGATTGTGAATATTTATATTCTGATTTGTGAAAATATTTGCATTTACCAGCGATTTCTAGCTATAAACGTAGTATTATTTTCTGAACCACTGCTTCAATTTTTTTTTGTTCCAATATGTCATTTATTTTATCTGTATGTTATAGTAGTTAGTTTTCAAATGGAACTTTTTGATATCAGGTATTTGGACACAATTATGAAAGCAATCTTTGAATTTGTAATGGAATAACCTTAGGAGTTCTACAGCTGAAAATTTTGTTTCATTTTATCTGTGATACATTACAAGGCTCGAGTAGTATGTATGTCTACTTGCAAAAAATTTAAATCAATGACTCAACACAATATACATTAAATAATGTCACACCAAAATGGGTGAATCCATTTTTGAAATTTGCAGGTATTTTCAAGGTTTACTAGATGATCAATGATAGAATGGTGCCCATTAAAAAAAGTGTTCGTTGACAAAGCTAATTTCACTACATTTCTAAAGCTGATTTTTTTTTTATATATCCATCGTTCTATTTCAAAAATTTAAGCTCAAACTTTTGGCAGCAGTGGCTAATTTTTCAGTCATATCTTTGAAAACCGTTTGATTGTTGATTGTCGAATACTCTAGTTATAGATTCGAGTTCATTTCTGACCGGACGGAAGAAAGACTACTGAATTTAGTATAATATTCTTCATATAGTCAGTTCTTGAATACGAAAGAAACAAAAGAGGGAGTCGTGATGATCCTAAATATATACATGATGCAAAATATAAAATTGTCAGAACGTAGGAAATAAAGTTTCGGGCGATATAAAATTTTGATCTACTAGAAATCACTTCTTTTTTCTCCATTTTGATTGTACCCATACATTATTGTTTTACCTTAAGCACCTGGACTAATCTTGTCATTGGCCTAATTCGATGTAAAATATTTTTACTAGTTCTTTGCATCCCTCATCAGAAGCAGCACAGTTATTTAAACTCCCGTCAATTATGAAATG
>WOGP01000870.1:0-21523 GCA_015342065.1 Leptinotarsa undecemlineata | reverse complement strand
GGATGGTCATAATGGAATCGACACGCATTGTTCAACTCCGACAATAATATTTGAGGCGAATGAAAAGCTACCGAGAATCCAGCAGACATATAATCTATCTCGAAAAAACATGGTTTGATACCCATGATATTTTCAAATATGGCAGGGTAGACGAAACCAAGTATTGTGCTTTGAACACACCTTATTTAAGGGGAAAACATGTTATAATTTTGCATGCCGGGAATGAAAGTGGTTTCGTATCAAACGCTTTGCTTCTATCGGCCAAAAATATAAAAGAATCGTCTGCTGATTACCACGAAGATATGACTGCGGCTTTATTCGAAACCTGGTTTAGTAAGCAGCTTCTCCCAAATATTCCTCCAAACTCGGTTATTGTTATGGATAACGCTTCGTATTATTCTCGGTTATTGACTACAATACCAAACAATAACACAAAAAAGGCAGATATTGTTGTTTCATGCGAAATCATGACATGGAAATACCCGAAAAGATTCCAACTAAAAAGGTATTACTGGCGACCATAAAACAACATAATTTCAAAAAAAAGTATATTATTGATTCGATGTGAGAAACACATTTTCATACGTTTACCTCTATACTATTGTGTATTCAATCCAATTGAAATAGTTTGGGCCACAATGAAAGAAAGCTTACGGAAATGTATGAATGCTGTAGTGTTTGACAATATAAGGAGAGTGGTGAATGAAGTAAGTAATAGTGATGTGTGGAAGAACTGTGTGGCCCACGTTATAAAAGAAGAGAACAAATATTATGTGCGAAGTTCCATACATCCGATCGTTATACAACCCGATGATGATTCCACCTCATCCGAATATAGCGTAGAAGAATTTTGATTTTTCTAGCAATTTTGTTGGCCTCTATTATTTTGTAAATATATGTTTCACTAGAATTTGGTGTGATTATTTGTGTTGTCATTGTATTTTAGAGTTTTCGACTTGGAAATCAACTACCTTGAATTTCGAATTTTTTCATAATCACCCATGGTGGAAACATTCAGTTGAGATAACTTTTTCATGGGGTGATCAATTGCTATGATTGTGAGAATAAGTAACTGAAAAACAACCAGTGAAAAAAATATGCCGACGCCTATGTCGAGACGGGAATTTCCTATTTGTGCTGTTCCAATTAGTATTGGAAATACCATACAGGGATGGTATGTGTAATGAAGCGCCATCGACGGGAACGCGATACGAACGCGGGCAGTTCAGTTGACATATTTTTTTCAGGAACTGTATTTTTGAAGTAAAAATATAAATTACTAGCTATTGCCTGCTCTTATATTGACGTACAGCCGAAGCAACTGAACCTAGAATCTTTAAATATGCGGATGGGTCCTTTGTATAGCGTAAATAAAAATCAGGAATATTCACCCCCAAGGGGAAAAATAGAGGTTAGAATGTTGTCAGCTTCGAAGTTGGAAACCAAAATTTTTGGGTTGATAAAAAAATATTGTAACTATTTGCTTGAAATGGTCTGTCACGAAACCAAATTCTACGTAGGCGAAGCCGCGAGCAACAACTAGTCCAAGATAAAAGTTTCTTCCTGAAGAAGAAATGTTCTCTCATAATTAGTAATGGGGGTTTCCGTGATATCAAAATTGAACAGCTGATCTTTTTTAACAAATCTTGAATTGTTTTGCTCTAAAAAATTTTCGTTTTCAACGTGATCAATTGTTATTCCAGCATTGTTGGGCAAAAAAATTTCAAAATTCCGGTTAACGATAGCCTACCGAACAGATGAACGAGTTCGTCTGATGAATGAGATAATTTCTGGGATTCAAGTCATAAAAATGTACACTTGGGAAAAGCCATTTTCCAAGCTGGTGGAAACTGTAAGAAAGTAAGTGAGTTTTCTTTTTCAACGTATCTATTCACATATATTGTGTTATACCTGAATTGTAATCGTGTATTCAATTTCGAGTTTTTCTTCAGGATTTTGAAGAAAAATATAGTTTTGCAGATTTTAGTTGTTCTGGAATATTTGAAACTCGACGTTATCCATTCGAGTGAAGTTTTTCTCAAAACCTTTCCACATATTATTGTTCCGGTGGATGATATTTGTTTCTAACAAAATGGTCAAACCTTTATCAGCCAGGTTTTTAGTGTCACTATATTTATTCAGTTTTGAAGACCGTGAATTAATTTTTTAGTTTCCAGTACATTATCTACATCTTTTTTTTTTGCAATGAAACCGTTCAACATAATTTTTTTACTCGTTTTATTTTAAGTTTTTAGTTTCTGATTTGTTACTGGATTCTTCTTATTCTGTTCAGCTCATTAAGTGCCTCAGTATTATAACGTTTATTTTCCGATAATTCGTTGCACTCTAACTTACCAATATATAAGCCTTCCAAAGACCTAATTGGACTTTGGGCCACGTATGCCTGTCCTTCAAACAATTTCGAGCCTAAATAAACAACTGCGTGGTCTACTTACAGCGCTGACTTGCATTTTGAGGACAGTGATAGCTCATGACAAAACTGAGGGTGTCATCTGTCTATATTTTTATTTATTTTAATTGTTTATATTGGAAGGGTTATATTTTTAGGAATTGAGTTTTGGGAAAGTAGGTAATTTTTTGGCTTTCTACCACTTCATCTTGATACAACAAAATGAGAGAATATTCCAAAGAAAGAAAGAAGGCAATCAATTTTAAAAGTGGTAAATGTATACATAGATGTGTAGATCAAACATAGAAGTAACTTTTAGACAAAAATTGGAAGAAAATGCCCTACTGAAACAGCTACTTCCATATGAACATTGGATTACACGAAAGAAAAATTATTTCGAAAAAATTACTTTTATATGAACATTGAATTATACAAAAAACACTTTTCTCCACCCGGTTTGTATTTCGAACATTCGTTATGGAATTAAACCAGATATCATTTACAGGATTCCTACACAATATAATAAATGAATGGTGAAATTTCATTTACATGGAACACTGTCATCCTCACTGCTATACATCGATGTTTTGCCATAAGACACTTGCTTTAGAGCTCTTCAGTACCAAACTGTAAAATAACATAAGAAAAAACATTGAATTACACGAAAGAAAAATTCTTTCTTATCAAATACTTTCATGTGAACACTGAATTATACAATATAAATATTAATGTAGTTGTGAAATAATATGTAGTTGCAGTTGTGGCCATTTACAGCCATTTTGTACCTGTGTCTGTCTAGAATTCGCATCTTTTTCAAAGTGTAGCCTACTAGTGCCTACTAGTGAAGCCCTGTCATTCAATACCCAATGTAATTCGCCATTTTGTAACTGCGGTCATCTTGGATTCATAAACAAATAATTCATTCAATTGTATTGTCGTTAAAACTGAATATCAGATCAATCTTTCAACAGGAAGGGGACCAAACTTCAATTACAAAATTTTTAACTTCTTTGATTGACGACTTATCATGTGGAAATTCATATTCACTGAGTGTGTTTTTGTAGTGTATCCTCAGGACTAAATTTTTACCTAAACATATCGAGCAAGCTGAAAAAAAAAACGCTCAATTAAAAAAAAAGCTGTGAACCTCAAACAAATATGGAATCCCATTCTGAGAAGTTCAAGAATAATGAACATCATGACGGTAGGTAGGAAAGGTCAACGAATGTAATTGACAATTTATGTAATACAGGTACAGTAATTTGCAAACCCAACTACCTGGATCAGCAAAAGTATGCTTCACGCAGTCGAAATACTACGTCATTGAAGAGGAACCCGGGATATATGTACCTCTGAGGAAGCTGGCTACTCGATCCAGCGAAACGTCGGGAAGAAATTCTAAAAATCGACGGCCTTCAAATCTGAATGAAAATAGCGAAAGTGATATCTATTTCAGTTTCATGACAAATATTCGAGGTACAAACTGAATAAGAAAGAGTGATTTCCATGTGATATATTTCCAACTTACTGATTGAGTAATCTGTCTGCTATTTTCCAGTTTGAATTTACTGACTTTGCTCTTCTTACTTTTGGGAACACAAAATGTAAACGTCATATATGAAACAACGTCATTTTCGCGAGAAATTCGTGAATTCATTTTTCGTTGAATAACAAATTATAGGCTTTATATGTATAAAGTTGGAATAGTCTTACAACACAGGTCTGCAAAAAAAGTTTAAAAAAAATTATTTAGATTTCATTAAATGATCTTTATGTAATTTTTTGCGCTTATTTCAAAAATGGCATTTATTTTTATCTATCATGTAAGATTTGCCTACAAAATAAAGAAGAAATAATTGAAAAAGTACAAGAAAAAAACGATAAATTGTGGATTTAATTTCATTATTCGAACATGAAGTAAAAGCAAAAAAAGCAATGCTACAAAGCTGAATTGAACATAATAGTGATACACAAATGTTTGCAAAGTAATTGTAAAAACGTTTTCTTTTTCCGTTATGCTTCTTTTGGTATTTTTTCGGCTGTGTTGTTGTGAATTTTCCTTTTTTAACATCCAGCAGTAGTCTGCCATCATGTTAACGTGTTAATTTATGTCTTGATGGAACCATTTTCCTTGTTCCTCACTTACAGCCCCTGGATTTTCGGGAACGTAGTCCAGATGTGAGTGAAGGAAATGGACTTTGACACTGCTGTTGCAGCCCAACATTTTGTAGTTCTGTATCAATTCAGCAACCAAAGATTTATAGTTTGGGTCTTTTTTGTTTTCAAGAAAGCCTGTTATAGCAAGTTCAAATGAATTCCAATCATGTTTTTCTTTCATTTCCATTTTAGTGACCAAGCTTTCATATTTTAAAAGTTTTTTATGTCAGGCCTAACGAAGACTCTTTCTCTCAGTTTAGCATCGGATAGACCAGGAAACTTTTCAGAAAATACTTGAAACAATCTCCTTCTTTGTCTAATGTTTTCGCAAACTGTTTATTAGCCCCAATTTGATATGGAGTGGTGGAACTAATATTATTTTAGGATACACTAAACTTTGTTCTTCAACATTTTCAATAACTTCTTTGATCAATTACCCAAACACCAAACTAATATTTTTGCACTCGACGCGCGTTTCGCCAACAAAGTTAGCATCCTCAGGAGAAGAAAATTGATCTCTAGTCTAATACCTACTCTGATTATTTATATACTCAAATTTGTTACCTGTGTTGTATACCTACAGTCCAATATGGGATTTACCTGTAATTAACTACCTTCAAATTGTTAGTAATCCTTGAAGCGGGTTTTAATCGCTCGTCGGCTCTGGCCGATGTATTTGCTGTTGCAATTTCGACAACTGATTTCGTAAATCCCCAACTTTTCTGTGTTTCCTAGTCTATCTTTTGGATTACCAAGAAGCTGTTGCAGTTTATAGGAACCTTTATATTCAACTTTCATGTTTACTTTATCGAATATATGTTGAAGCCCTCTCGTGTATTGGGGTTCATACAACTTTCACACCAAAGGTTCCAATCCCATTGTTATGATTATTACCTATAACTACTATTGGATTACCTATTTATTTATATACTTTATGTATATTCCATATTTCATCACCTAATTTTTTTAAATGCCACTGTTACATGTTGTATGTGACGATTTCAATATTAGTAAAAAAGTCTCAGGAAAATGAAGTATTGATTGATTGATTTATGGTTCTGACTTTAACAGAAGAAATTCGCATATACCAAGTATTGCTTTACGAAAATTGAAATAAATTAGAATTGGAATGGAAGAATGGAAGGTTGTATAGTATGGGTCCGAAAAAAAACGAATCTTTGTGTATGAATTTTTTCAAAGGGCAGAATATTAATATGCGAGTTATTGATTGATCTTGCCGTTTTGTGAGCAATAAAACTAAATTTCTGAATATTCAAGAACATCCATATCAAACAGTGGTAGCTGTATAAGGATCTAATGTTGAATATTATAGTTTCCCTGTCTAGCTATTCCGTTAGGAAACGTCTGTTTTGGAAGTTAAATAAATATTGTTTTGGAATATCAGCTAAGGTATTGATGATTCAGGTAACATTTTTGTTATTTCTGGTACAGATTTCACTAACTCACCTAAATGACATTGATTATATTATTATATATTTGAGGATTCGTTAGTTAACTGCGTCAGTTCACTTGAGAATGATTTAATGAACCGAAACCGTTCATAACAAATAGAAATCTCTGTAGAAATTAGACAAAATTTTTTTCCCAATTCTACATTCAAACGGTATATAAACCGAACTATCCCCGGTCCTAAACCACAACTTTACGGTTTTGTTGTGTCAAGAGTTTCTTAAGACACCGGCACCGCCCGGTGAGAACGGAACAACCTCTAATGCAACGCTATTTCCTTTAAGTGGATCTAGCTTTTGTTCAACAACGTCGGCAATCTCACAGGCCGGATATAACTTAGAGGTTTTGTTTCCTTAGCAGCTATTTTCAAAGACCGTTCCGAAAACACATTACAGCAAAACTTCGGAAAGTCTATAATGGAAACTTCTCCTCAAATATCCACTTTCATTGTAGTCTATTGGATTTGATGATCAGTTTGAACCGAGTTCAAAAATGGTGATAGCTACTATGAAGTTGAATGTTTCAACTATTCAATTTATATGAAAGCAAGTTATAAGGTAATACTTATTAATGAACACATTTGTCGGGACTGATGAAAGATGTATTATTATTTAGACGGACACCGTTTGCAAATACCAACAGATGAACAAACAGTAAATGACAGAACCTCGTGTCAATGAAAATCAGAACTAGGCCGAATGAATACCTCGGCTAAAAATTGTATTCGAAGTAACTTTCGCACTGACAGTACTGGAGTCATGAATATACTCAAGAAATGTTAACCACTTGGGCCATTGTCTTAATTCATAAAAGTGTTAACAATGAGTGACCTACAAGAAACATCTCAAATGGTTTCGTTTTGAAAATACATCTGTTTTTTTTTGGCAATAAACTTCATTTTCGAAAGAAGGGGGCATTTCAATGATATGCGATGAAAAAATACAAAAAATCAAGATAAAAAAGTTATATGAAACACCCAAGCAGGTTGCTATTTTGGACGACAGCTTGATAATAAATTTACGAAAAGTTCATTTCCTAACAAGAATTTATAATACAAAAATAAAAATCAATAACGAAATAAAATGTTTCAGAACTAAGTAGTTGTAGGAAAAACCCTACACATTTAATGAATAATGTTTAAAAAACCGGAAAACACGCTTCAATAGCAACACAAACTGAATAAAATAATAATAAAAAAACTTTGAAAACCAGCTTTCATTCAAGTGCCCCAAAAAGATCAAAATAAAATTTTGACTTACATTAACCACATTGATTTATGACTTTACAGAATTGAAATTATAATAAAAGCTTGTCGTGATAATTCCAACATGTAATTGAAATTTTATAATCAGGTAGGCACCCCCTATACTTGTACGCAATTCATAATGTTTGTAATTGAATTAAAGTACCGTGAATGCTCAATGTGGAACTTCAACATTGGATAACTTTATTGCCGACATAGGATTTATTGGGTTTAAAATTTATTGCAGTACCTAGTTGATCTGTCAGAATGTTTCCTAATTTAAATTCCAGCTGACTGAATATGTCGAGATTTCTTCTAAGCATCGCAACTAGCTTTTATTATAATTTCAATTCTGTGAAGTCATAAATGAATGTGGTTATTGTGATTTAGAATTTTATTTTTATGTTTTTGGGGCACTTAAATAAAAGCTTGTTTTGAAAGTTCTTCAACATTATTTTATTTTATATTTTTCAGTTTCAATCAATAGTTATCGATCTATACGGAAGTCCATCCATAAAACGGAGAGTCTTTCAACAGAAAAACTCAAGAAACCAAAGCTAATGACGCCAATCTCACTAAATTACACAAATCATAGTATGCCTCTTGTGTCTGTTGCTCACATTGCGTGATGGACCCTCTTACTCTGGGAACTTAGAGGGTGGTAGACAATATATTTTTTATAATGTAAATAAATATGGGTTCTAACAACCTACAAAACCATTTATTGTCTTCTTTTTAGGGTCGGGAAGTAAGTATTTAAAGGTAAAAGCTTGATTCAAATTTTTCTCCAGAATTTTTTTTTCATTGAAGCCAACCCTAGATGTGGCATCTATTTCATGATGGGCCTACCAACTGCCTATCATAAACGAATGCATATACAAAATTTCGTGTCCCTGCTATATACCGCTGAGAAGATCTCTTGAACGGAGCCGATCCTGGCAGGAGAATCAGGTCACATTTATGATTAACATAACTTTTGTTCTGGACCAGCATAAAAAATTTTAGGTCAATCGGATATCCGGAAGTGGGTCAAATTATACTTGCAAGATTTGTTATCATACATACAAGTCAAGTTAAATGAAAGCTTTTCAAAAATAAGAAATAATTCAAAAATGATTCAAGATAGTGAGCAACATCGGTGATGAGTACTATGGCTTAATGTAACTAATGACTTTCAATGAGTATGAAATCAGAATAAATCTATTCACAAAAAAACTGATTTTGTTGTAAGAAAGCGTGGTATGCTTTGAAGTTTATGTTTATTTTGGCTCCAATCTGGCAAACAGCTCCTAACCAAATATTTATAACAATGAATATTCAGCACCTCACGCTTTTATACAAAAAAATAATTTTTTTTTCAAAGTCATCAGAAACATCAAGCAACAACATTTATTATCGATGGTGAACACAATCTTAATCAAGTTTCGAATTATGTTTAGTTTGTGGTGCTATTGAGGCTTGTTTTTTGAGTTTTCCAAACCATCATTCAACATTTTATTGTATGATTTTCATTTTAAAGGGTTATACAAAAACCACGACACGTGTTTTGCTATACAATAGCTTCCTCAAGCGTAAACTAGCTTTCATGAAGAATCGGCCAAAATACAATAATTTCACAAGTTTATCAAGGATATCCAGGATGATATAATTTTCCCAAGGCTAAACTAGCTTTTGGTTTGCGCTTAAGGGAGCTGTTGTATAGCGAAACACGTGTCACGGTTTTTGTGAAACCCTTCAAAGTCAAAATCACACAACTATGTTTTTTGTTTCATGAAAAAGCAATGCCTTATTAACAAACGAAATCCCTTTTCATCTATTTTCACCAAACTAACGAAAATTGCTTCACTCAAGATGTCCTAATCCACAAACTAATTATCATACAGTTGTGAAATTTGTAGACTTGTCTTTTGAAGGTTAGGTTAGGTTAGGACCAAAGTGGGTAGCTCTATTTGACCCTCCACTGCAACCCGCAAGGGTTTGTTGTGACTCACACCTATTCACCCTCGACCAAATAAACCCAGATTCTCAACCCTGCGTCCGACATGTGGACTTTTGTAACATTTGTAGATACGTGGGGTGTGTGAGACCCCAATTTGATTTTTCTGTTAAAATTAACATTTTTTTGATTTTTAACATAGTTGATATGAGAATTTTATACTGTTATATCCCTTTTTGCAATGAAATAATTTTCGATTTACCAAAACGAGTAATAAATCGTTATATTCCGTCTTTACCAAAACAATACGTTCTTTCAATGGAAAAAATACAGATTTACTCGGAGAAGTCTTATCTGAATACATATCAAATTGCTGGTTCAAACAGATAATAAAACATCATAAAATGGAAGTTTGAAAAAATATTGAAAATCATAAACAGTTACAGGTCATCAACATTAGCCATTTCTACGTAAGATTTGCAATACATTTCTGCATGGTCCAGACATGAATTTATTGCATTTGTTCCAAACGTATTTTGTATTTCAATCACGGGCACAATGACAATCTTGAGACCTTCCTTGACCAGTTTATTCAAATCGTTTGGATGGAGGTTCCATAGTTTCGCCTATAATCTTTGAAATCTGGATAGTTACCAACGATGCTAACATTATCGCTCGTTTCATCACCATTAGATTCGTCAATTTCATCATCACTTCCTATTTCATCCCATACTAGAGACGGGCCATTTCTCGCTCATAATCAAATAATCTGAAAAACTACTCGTTTTACTTTTCTTTGAATGCGCACAATTTTTAAACGTATAGAGACACGTGGGGTTTCGTGCACCCTAGTCGCTTCATAACATGTCTAATTAAAATATACGTTAAACGACAACTAATTTGAGGTGTGAATATGAGATTGGAGACTATATGCGAAATCTACTAAATATATCTGACGCTGGGGCGCTAATTTCAAAAAGTTATATGGAATTTTCTACAGCTGGGGAATGACACACCCCACGTGTCGGACGCAGGGTTAACGAAGCTAGTTAATTTGTATGGTGAGTGGTCTTTTAGAGGTGGATGGTAAGAGTACGGCTGTGCCGAACTCTGAAAACCTGATTTGGTCCCCAGCGGGGCAGACGCAAAGTATGTGCTCTGCTGTTCCATCATTTTCCGAACAGAGGCCATACACACTGTCTTCCGACAGTCCGAGCCTCTGCATATCATAATTCAAATGACAGCGATCTGTGACAAGATCTGTTAGATATCGTAGTTCATCCATACTGAACTCCAATACCTGTTTGGTATCAAGCTTCGAAGGATGAATAAACGCATTAAAGTAGGCCAATTCTGGAAGATTCTGCCGGAAGTCCATAAATCTTCTTGCCATCCAGATGTTTGGCAAAGCCCAAAGCGATGCCAATGACACGTTCTGGTCCGATGAAGCTGCTTGCAACACCCTCATTCGCAGGGGAGTCAGCAGTTTCTTTGTCTTCCAGGCCAGTATGGCCAGGAATCCGGACCAAAGACAATATGTTAAGTCTTCCTATCGGGGAGAGTCGTTTTTGACAATTTGCTACCAATTCAGACGTTGGTTCGGTAGGAGCTAAGAGCTTTCAACGCCTCTTGACTGTCCGAGAATATTGTTTTCGACTTGGGTATAAGGTTGGATTTTTTCAATCCCTCCGCATCCAATTCGATAGTGTAAATTTCCGCTTTAAATATAGTCGCATAGGTTCCTAGGCAGATTGCTATCTCTGTCCTGGGTCTGCGACTGAAGGAAGGGATTAACTAAAATTCAAATGGATTTGATAATAGTATTGCCATATGTTTGAGCCTACGAACTTTTCGGGACATCTAGTACTCACTTCGAAACATTCAAAAATGTTTAGCTTGTGCATACTGTTTGTCTTTCTAGTGGTTTGAATTCATTCACTCATACAATTCCACAGCAAAGCATATTTCAATCTCAATCCATAAACTCCACACTCTTCGAAATGGGTGAGATTTGCATCTGAAACAAGAAGAACAAGGAAGGGTTTATTACAATGTCGCCATTTTCGTCAACACAGAGAGAACAAGTTCTTCATTCGATCATTTCGAAATCCAACAATGATCACGACAAAACGGCTGAGCACGCAGATTAATCTCGGAGATTTCAGCATATCATCATCGTACCAGCGTTTAGCCGAGGCCATTGTGTTCCGCTCGAAATTTAGTTTGGTAAGTAGTTTCATTTGTCTGAAACTAAGTTCACGCCATGACCAAGTGCTCGGAGATTTCTGAAGCGTTTCCTAATTAATTACCACCCAGTCGGTAACTCCGAATGCTTTCATCTTGACGAACAACTTCACTCTCTTGCACACGTTTTTCGGTGAATCGCCCCCGAGAGGATTCGGATGACCTTTGGAAGGGCTGGTTCTCTTTGCATCGAATGAATCATGCTCTTTGAGTTTATCACTCGGGGTGTTGAAGGTAATTGTCATCCCCGAATACGTTTGCGTTTGTCATTCCAATATTATTATGATCAACTGAAATGTGATATTCAAGAGTGTTGGTGAATATTGCGTGACACCCCAGGGATTGAAGGTGATTATATTCTTCACGAAAATTATGTTCTGGGTTTGTATTATATCAGGTTGTAGGCAATGAAAAATATCCCTTCAATGAACTCAAACTCTTTATTTTTTTTAGTGCCTGGAAGAAGTTTTCCGTCATTTTTGCACCTTGAGTAGCAGATCCAAAGGATTTCAAATCAATTCATCCGATAAGTAAACCTACCACGTTATCTAAAGGCTACAAAACGGTAATCTCTCAAATACAATCATACTTAGATGATGTTCAATAACAGGATACAAATTGTGAATGTATATGTAGGGCAGGAAAGGAAAAGTTCTTACGTTTTCACCTTGAGTAGCGACTTCGATGGATTTCAAATCAATCCATCAGATGAGTACACCTTGCGCATTATCTGAAGGCTACGAAAATATAATCTCCTGAATGCAATCACACCTAGACGATATTCAATGACAGGATTCAAATTGTGGATGTATATGTAGGGCGGGTAAGAAAACGTTTTCATTTGTTACCTTGAGTAACGACTCCGATGGATTTCAAATCAATCCTCCAAATGAGTATACTTTGCAGATAATCTAAGGGCTACGAAAAGATAATCTCCTGAATTCAATCACACCTAGATGCTTTTCAATGACATAATTCAAATTGGAGATGTATATGTACGCCAGGAAAGAAAAAGATTTACATTTTTGCCTTGAGTAGCGACTCCAATGGATTTCAAATCAATCCGTACCATAAGTATGTTTTGCACGTCATCTGAAGGCTTCGAAAAAATAATATCTCTAATAAAATCAATCAAATTGTAGACACATGTGTAGGCCAAGAAAAAAAATAATTTTTCACCTTGAGTAGTACATCCAATGGATTTTAAATCAATCCGTTCGATAAATATAAATGGACATTATCTAAGAACTAAGAAAAGATGATCTCTCAAATACTATCACATTCAGATGATGTTCAATGACAGGATTCAAATTGAGGATGTATATGTAGGACAGGAAATATAACGTTTTTACTTTTTCAACTTGAGTAGCGAGTCCAATGAATTTCAAATCAATCCGTCCGATAAGTATATCTTGCACATCATCTGAAGGTTATGAAAAGATAATATCTCTAATACAATAAATCAAATTGTAGATGCATGTGTAGGCCGGGGAAAAATTATTTTTTCACCTTGAGTAGCAAATCCAATGGATTTTAAATCAATCCGTCTGCTAAGTATAACTTTCACGTCATCTAAAGGCTACGGAAAATAATATCTCTAATATAATCAATCAAATTGTAGACGCATGTGTAGGCCGGGAAAAAAATTAATTTCTCACATTGAGTAGCAAATCCAAAGGATTTTAAATCAATACGTTCGACTTACTTGCACATTATCTGAAGGCTACAAAATGATGATCTCTCAAATACAATCACATATAGATAATGTTCAATGACAGGATTCAAATTGTGGATGTATATGTAGGGCGGGTTAGAAAACGTTTTCATTTTTTCACCTTGAGTAACGACTCCGATGGATTTAAAATCAATCCTCCAGATGAGTATACTTTGCACATAATCTAAGGGCTACAAAAAGATAATCTCCTGAATTCAATCACATCTAGCTGCTTTTCAATGACAGAATTCAAATTGTAGATGCATATGTAGGCCAGGAAAGAAAAATATTTACATTTTTGCCTTGAGTAGCGACTCCAATGAATTTCAAATCAATCCGTCCGATAAGTATATCTTGCACATCATCTGAAGGTTAGGAAAAGATAATATCTCTAATACAATAAATCATAGAATGCATAGATGCATGTGTAGACCGGGGAAAAATTATTTTTTCACCTTGAGTAGGAAATCCAATGGATTTTAAATCAATCCGTCTGCTAAGTATAACTTGCACATCATCTAAAGGCTACGAAAAGATCATCTCCTGAATACAATCAAACCTAGATGATATTCAATGACAGGATTCAAATTGTAGATACATATGTAAGCCAGCAAAGAAAGAGTTTTTATTTTTTAACCTTGAGTAGCAGATCCAATGGATTGCAAATCAATCCTTCCGATAATTATACCTTATATATAATTCAAAGTGTTCGATAAGATAATTTTCTCCCTAATATCATCCCACTTAGATAACGTTCAATAAATATCGAATTCAAACTTTCTACAATCGCTGTTTTTTTACTGTCTGGGAGAAGTTTCTGTCATTTTTTAACTTTGTGTAGCAAATCCAAAGGATTTCAAATCAATTCGTATTGTTAGTATAGCTTGCACATTATCTGGAGTCTCCAGAAAAAACTCTTTTCTCAAATACAATAACACTCAAATAATGTTCAATAAATATTTTTCGAATTGAAGATGTATAAGTGAGTAATGAAAGAGGTCCCTTTAATGAATTCAAACTGTCTACATTGGCGGTTTTTTAGTTTTTGGAAGAACTTTTCGTAATTTTCGTCATTTTTTTTCTTCCAGTAGCAAATCCAATAAATGTTAAATCAATCCATCCGATACGTACACCTTTGCACTTTATATAAAATCTTCTAGAAGATTATACGATCAGTTCATCCTGCACAATATCTGGAGTCTTCAGAAAAATAATCTCTTGGATACAATAACACTCAGATAATGTTCCATTAACAGCATCCAAATCGAAGAAGCATTTGCCTTTTCTGAAACCAACTGATATAAAATCAATTCATCCGATAAGTATACCGTGCACATTATCTGAAGTCTTCGAAAGCATATTCTTTTCTCCAATATAATCCCACTCAGATAATGTTCAATGAGCAGTATTCAAATTGTTTATGCATACGTTAATTATATCAGATATATCTTCAAGTAATTCAAACCCTGTACTATCACCATTTACCTTGCGTCACCTCCTGTAGCAAATGTCAAATCAAACCGTCCGATAAGTACCCCTCTCACATCATGTGAAGCATGAATATCATTTTTTTGAACACAAATCCCCTTAGATTTCATTCCAAAATGACAGGCCGGGTTGAGATCTCACCACAGCTGTATACCCTTCTTATACTCAATGATGATATTTTCACCGCAACTGATTGAAGTTGGCCACTATTGTGTTTGTGCTTGACTACACCATGTGTTTCAAACGATTCAAATACCAAATTTCTAGTCATTCTATACCATTACATGAACATTTCTAAGCTGTTTCTGTGGAGGGAAATAGCTCAGACTTTTCGAAAATGAAAAATGATGTTCCTCAAGGCTGCTTCATATTAGGTAATGTCCCGTTCATTAATCATACGTACCATTTTCAAAACCTCAACTGTTTTAGCAAATATCATCAATATGCACACATCAAACTATATCAGTGGCTCATGTTCATATGCTATGTTGAAGAGCCTTTTGGTGATCTGACCGAAGTGAGTTTTGGGGCAGATAGCATATAACATTTCGTATATTTTCTGTTCCTTATTGGTATCGTTTCTTTAGGTCGTTGTAGAAAAGTGTAAATTTGTATTTTGGCTGTCAATTCGTTTTTCTTGTGTGGCTTACTTTGTCGATAACTCTTTGAATATAAGAAAAAATCAAGAAAGAATGTAATAGTAGAAAACTGTATTGGAAAAAAATATATTGTAACCTTCTCAATGCAGTAGATGAATTTCATGATTTCAGCGAATGAATTTTTCTCTTCTTACTTTCCAATTATTCTCATTCACCTATCAGTTAATAACAAGTTCTCTACATTCGAATACTCTGAATCTACATGTCCATAACATTAAACCAAAAATCATTGAAAAAAAACTAATGAAACTGTTCGTGTTGGTAATCTTTATTCTCGTTTTCACGTCTGAAGAAAGTAATAAAGGACTTGCCGTTTTTAAATTCATTTCAGACTGCTTTCGCGAGATACCGCAATCCGTCTAAAAAGAGTGGCAAACTCACAATCTCGAACACATTTCCATGCATTGTATGGAAACACCCAACGTTTTCGAAATCATATTGTGAAGCAGCATCAGCCCTCATCAAGCGTGTCTAAGGGCGTATTTATGAAAGTCGAAAGTAGCTCTCCAATGAGCACGTTACCATCATCGGAAAGCGTCTCGTCTGAAACCGTTTGAAGTTTGATGCGAGGAGAGTCTACAACTTATACATAATAGCTTACACTGTGCGCTCAGAGATAGGGGAAAGTGTCATAAAGACTGTTCATTGACACATCTAGCAAACTCTTTCATTCCATGTCAACGATTTCCAACAGCGAAACGAGGTAATATGAGACGAAAAATAATAATGCCACTAGTAGCTTCATTGAGTTTGTTTCAAAATTACTCTAAATGAAGATGAAGGAAACAAAATCAATGATTACTTCGAAACAACATTTATGACTAATGAACAGACAAAATTATTATTTCAAGTACATATTCAACTTCAATTAATGTTACAAATGTTCCCAGCAGTGCAATAACTTCACTTATTCAAATATACAGATTTTAGACAGATTTTAAACAGAGATTCAAATATACAAGATGTTTGTACCGGACAACGGTACAAAATTTCAGGGGGTGATTCGTTAGGTCGTTTTAAGAAAAAAGGTTTTTATGAACATATGTCCGGATTTGCTACGTTTCTGAGATATAGGGCGATGAAGTTCAAAAACTTCAAAATTTGCTGCATTTATTTGAAATAACGAGTCACTCAATTAGCCCAAACTAGATTGAAGATAATAGGTCAAGTGGAGTCTCAGTGGGCACCACAGCCAAGAATATCAAATAGACGTTATATATACACTGACTTGGTCAAGGCATTCGACAGATTTAACCACTAGGTTTCGATACTGAAATTAAAAGCATTCAGTTTCACAAACAACACACTTGATTTCCTTCACTGCTATCTACCTAACAGAATACAGTTAGTACTGTTCAACAAATTATCTTCGTTCGAATTCACCGCTACTTCGGGAGTTCCACAGGGCTCGATTTTGGGACCTCTCGTCTTCGTGTTATTTTTAATTGACGTTTCTCGGTATATCGAGCATTCTCAATTTCTCCTATATGCCGATTATCTCACGCTTTTTAGAAGAATCGAAACTGAAAAAATTCTGATATGCTTCAAGATGATCTCAATGATCTATCCACTTATTTTTAGGTTCAGACCTATCTCTCAACAGAGCTAAATGCAAAATAACGAGTTTCACACGAAGGAAGTTATTCACTATCAAGGACTAATGCAATGGCCATACCACGTTGAAAAATGCCAGTTCTCGTCCGATCACTATCCAGGACTGATTTCATTAAACACACCAACTAACAGAGAATCAATGAGATGAAAGATCTTGGGATCATTTTTACAGGTGGATTCAGTTTCTCTCGGCATATTGAATACTTAGTGTCAGAATGTTATAGAAAAATGAGCTTTGTCTTGAAATCTAGCCGTGAATTTAATCACGATATTTGTTTTATTACTCTTCAACTCCAAATCTTTCTACGCTGGAATATGGTTGTGTCATTTGGAATTCAAAAATCTCTTTATATTCTGTTAACTGACTATATTCAGTATTACAGAGGGACAACTCCTTCGATTAACCAAATATGTCTGAAATATTTTACGGTCATTATATAATTTATTGTTTCATATTGATTAAAACTTAATCAACACTATATTTAAGGAACTTTTGAAAAAAACTGTACGTCATGAAAGTGGAAACCATTCTGTTTCTTGTTCATTATAAATAAATTTCTATTCTAATCTATTTATATTCAATATTATTGGGAAAGAAAAGAACGCCACCGACAATATTGTAGTGAAAGTCAAAGTTGTCAGTCAGCAGTGACTCCATCATGAATTATTTTACTGAAAATGAAATTGGCATGCACTTTATTTATGGATTACCAAATGAAAATGAGGAAGAATTTACATGGACAGATATCTTAACATAGTAATTCCATGTGCTAAAACATTTAGAACACTACATTCAAGAATATGTGAAACTGGGAGTTTCAATCAAAATATGGGTAGTGAAAGACCAAAAGCTTTAACAGAGCCTGAACCAGAAGGAACTATACTTGATGCGATAGAAGAAGATTACACTGCATCTGGAAGTCAGCCCAAAAACAGTTCTGAAAAGAAACTTTCTATACCCACATCACATTCATCGGGTTCAAGCCCTACTGCCTCATGATTTTCACCTAAGATTAATGTTTTGCAGGTGGTTGATTCATACGATGGCATAAAATGATATTTTTTTACCAAATATCCTATTTACGGTCGTAGCAAATTTTTCACGGGATGCTTTTATGAACTGTTTTTGTGCCGACGAAAATCCATATTTATTAGAGAAAGTCACTTTCAGCAACAATTTTCGTTGAACTTTTGGGTAGGAATAATTGGTGACTACCTAATTGGCCCATTTTTTATACCACCAAGATTAACCGGTGAATTCTTACACGTAATTTCTGCAAGATCAGTCACCCATTTTGTATGGAAGAAGTGCCGGTACTTATAAGAGGCGACATGTGGTTTATACACAACGGGGCTCCATTTTAGAGTTCTTGCTCGTCAGCATCTCGATACACCTACACTAATTGCCGGATTGGACTTGCAAGACCTCAAAATTGGCCAGCTGGCAGTCCTGATATATATCATTCATTGGGTCATCTGAAGGTTTTTGTTCATAAAACTTTTGCAATGGATGTGAATGGCTTGAGGAATCAAATAATTGACAAATACAATATTATAAGAAATACTCCAAGTATTTTTGAGCGTGTCAGATAATGAATGACAAATCGACTGCAGTCGTGTATTCTGCCAGAAGGTGGACTTTTGCTCATTCACTTCAAGGTCGAAATTGTTCATCATTAACGTTTGGTTTTTATTTTATGTTGTCCATTAGTAGTATTTGAAAATACTTTCTTCTCGAAAACGGAGCTTGATATGAAGAAAACACAAGCAAAAAAAAAGTTCAATTTTTAGTTGTTCGATTCGAAAAAATTTAAAACTACCAAAAATGCCGAAAACTGTACACACCTCAGTAAATTTTGATGCTTTATGAAGATCAGATCAGACCTTCTTTGGAGTATTGTTCTCATGTATGGAGCTTTGCCCCCAAACACACCACGATGTTGCTGGATTCCATCCAGAAAAGAGCCATCCGTCTGACCGTGATAGCCTTAGCAGGTTGGAGTTATAGATACTCATATAGATACTATCAAGGGACGTGTACAATTGACTTGGCATTTTGATTCCACCAAGAACTGTACATATCAGAAATACGCGACGGATTGTGGCTGCTCATCGTTTTGAAGTTCAACTCGATACACCTTGAACTTCACTGTTTGAAAACTCTTCCAACTGAAGAACTACGTTTATGTGGAATAAACTTCCTAAGAACATTTTTCCAAACGAATTTGATCTACAGCGATTCAAATCCAATGTTAATCGCTACTTTCGCACAGACACCCACTCTCCTCTACTCAACCTTAAATGTATGCTTGCACCACTTTCATCTTACCCCTATAGTAATATTTGAAACTCAGATATCTTTCTTTCTATTTTCACTCACTTACACATTCTTCTCAACTTTCGTTCGCCTCAATTGGTCTCACTTTTTGTAACTCCTTCGCCACGCATTGACCAGCTCACTCCTCAAGCCAGTGCGCGTGAAGAAGTTTCACTTCGAATTTTCTCATCGAAATGCTATTTCATGGGGTCAAAAATATCATTTGATTCGTACTAATGTAACAAAGAGCTACATATTGATATCCCAGATATTATTATACTGAGTTAGGTTAGGTCTCTCCACCGCAACCCGCAAGGATTCATTGTGGCTCACACCTATTCACATTCGACCAAATTAACCCAGCTTCTTAACGAAGCCGATTAGTTTGTATGGTGAGTGGTCTTTCAGGTCAGATAGTGAGAGTACGGCTCTGCCGAACTCTAATGTCTTCCGGCAGTTCGAGTATCTGCATATGATGATTCCAATGACAGTGACCTGTAGAAAGGTCTGTTTAGACATCGTAGTTCACTCTTACTGTAGTCAAACAACTCTTTGGTGTCAAGCTTCAAAGGGTGGATAAACGCCTTAGAGTGAGCCAATCTTGGGAGATTCTGCCAGTAGTCCATGAATCTTCTTGCCATCCAGGTGTTCAATCATTGTTTGGCAATGTCTAAAGCGATGCTGATGACAGGTTCTGGGCCGATGAAGCTACTTGCAGCATCCTCCTTTCCCATTTCTTGAGGCCAAAAATACCATTTGATTCGTACTAATGTAACAAAGAGTTACATCTTAATATCTCAGATATCATCATACATGTTTTGTAATTTTTCTGGTTTTTGAATGATATTTTTTTCCAAACTGAAACCAAAACAATCTTTCAATGATATAATTTCACCATTATATGAGATATCATTGTTTTTCATTTCAAAATTCATGCACTGATAGGTTAACCTACTGATGAGTTAAACCCTAAATGCCTTCCACACTTTATCGACTCCCATTTAGTGAATAAAATCTCTTCGGGCTGACATTTTGATTAGTGTAATTTATGCAGGTAATCTCAACTATCTCCCAACCTGTAACGACCACCCCTAACTACTTTGCCTTTTGTTTATGAGTATAGCAACCTCGCTGTTTTTGCATATTCCAGTCAGAGAGATCATCTCAAGGTAAAAGACAGAAAGCACTATGTTCAACATATTGCTATAGTTTTCCACTTTGTTCACATTCGCTCACATTATCCCGTGCCATTGTGGGATCTCATTAAATTTTACGATGTATGTTGTTCTATTCTATTTCATATTATGATTAGGATTCTGGCGATGAACAGCCTGTTGGGGCATTTGCTATTTTCGTATTAACATGTACGAGGGTGAACCGGGTCTATGAAAACGTCAAGAGGGATGAAAGCACATGGAACCCATTTGGCCTTTGTGGGATGTTGATGATCAAACTCTCATTCTGGAGACAGTAAAAAATTTATTATCAGTTCCGTTTACTCATAAACATTGAGGAATGTAAGCATTAGGTTTTACTTAACGTCTTTCGCTGTTTGAAATTTAGAAACATTTCACTTGAATGATATGAAACTACTTTCATTTGGTTCAACACTTCATCTTCACCAGCTCGGCTGTAGTTTCCCAAAGATGGAGAAAGAAATCTTGATATACGATGTTGGAAAATACCTTTTATTGGATCATACTGAAGACGAATTTAGTTGATACAGTTTCAAGCGTCATTGTGTTCAGTATACATTATCACTTGATGTTTTCTGGTGTCTAATCTCCTTTAGAATCTGGAAAGTGAATAATTCTGGATCAGTCGAGAACCTGCTCGGGCAGAAAAGCTGCACATTTCTCTTAGAAATTTTTTTAAGTTTCATAAACCTCTGAAGATATCAATTATTCAGTAGCTTCAGCTTTTTGATCCATCATTTAATATCTGTAGGAATGAAACTCTCACACTAACCTTTTTCAAAACGTATTGTCTCAGAGTGAACACATTTCAAAAATGCAAACATGTCGCTACATCAAAGAAAGCAACGTAGTCGTCTCAAGCAAATAGCACTGCAATTCAACTACAAAATCATTGAGATATATCTACCCCCTGAATCCCTCAAGGACGCCGCTAACGAGCCATTAAAATAGGGATATACGACAAAGAACGCGAAAACACCGAAAAAGAATGGGAAAATACCGCCAAAAGAACAGCTCGATATTTTCTCTGATATTACGTTTGAGATAATATCAATAGGCGTCGTACTGGGGGTAT
>WOGP01000869.1:0-21525 GCA_015342065.1 Leptinotarsa undecemlineata | reverse complement strand
ATGTAATATATGTTATCCCGTAGGTTAAATTGTAAAACAGCCTTGGCTGAACTTCGCCCTTTCATTAATTTTTGTATCTACTTCTTCTTTATCAACAATGTATAGCAATGAATAAAACCCATTTATTATTATTATCATTATGTATTATCTGAAAAACAAAACACATGAATACATTTTTGTCACTCCTCATGTAGTAGTCGATATTCTGTCTAGATAAAATTTGGTGAAAACATTCATTCAAATTGATTGGGTTAAAATTAAATTTGTTTGTGATCTATAAATAAACAACGATACTGAAGCTGAGAAGGAAGTATAGTAGTATTTGGATATATACTCATCATTTTATTGCAATTCAACATTTGAGAACTTATATATAAAATTGATCATCTAAGATATTGGAAATTTCGGTAATAGTCATACTAAAATGGATTGATCTACCTTCTTCTGACCTACTACATCTCCAGCCATCATCAGTAACCTTATTAGCAACGTTAAAACATTATTGGTGTTATAATAGTCGTCTTAAAGAACTCAAGTAGGTAGTGTTTCTTTGGGAAGGGGTTTCCCAAGGATCCAGGCTTTCCCATGTATTTCTCATCTATGTTAACGACATAGTCATTAATTTTCCAGGGATAATTTTCTCACTTGTCCGCCGACATTGGCTTGTAACAGTAACATAAAGGCGTTCCAGAACAGAAATGGTTCTGGTTTTAGCTTCCTAATCAGCTAAGTTATAGAGCAGGAAAAATCGATTTCAAGCTTCTGGGATATCTTCGGCATCGATAGTGATTGATTGCTCAGTATTTGAATAATAACTCTGTATTTTCGTGAATCCCTTTGGTGTTTTCGTTCAGCTTTGCAAATACTTTGAAAACAATTCGTTCAAAAAGGGTTTTTCAACTTTCTGTAGAACAAGCGACCTTCGTTTCATGATTTTTGGATTCAACAGGATTTGGGGATCTTCCAAAGAGAGAGAAGAATACCACAAATTGAAAATCATCTCGTGCTAACCGTGTTGTACGTTAAAATATACATATATTTACAGACAGTCATCAATAAAACTATTAATAGACTATATTTATGTGTGTCAATGTCTTCTTCATATACCGTGCGTGTTAAAACGCAGCCTTTCAAATGAAAATTGGTATCGGCTCTCCTCTCTTCCAGACAGTAGACGGTTGTGAGAGATTTTGTACAAACACTGTCTCCGTTTTTATCTCCTAGTGACGTCCTAAGAAATTTGTTATTTACCATTTCCGTCTATCGGAGATGGATTCGGAAAAACAAATATACTGAGAGTTTCTAAAACACACAATCAAACAGATGGGTATGGAACTGACAGGCGTACGACAATAATTTCAATCTCCGCGTATAACATAATGCGTATCAAGGGCAAGTCACACATTTTCGGTAAAAATCATTAAATCAGTTTCGAAAGAATGTCATGCATTTTTTAATATGAAAGGAAAAATTAACATAGGTTCATTTTCTTTCCAAGTGACCAGGAAACATAGAAATCATCCAACATTCTTGACTGTTTTAGTTTTGTCCGTTTTATTGTCATGTGTTTTTGTGAAGGGTTTTCCAAGAGGAACATCCGAACTTAATGATAATAATAATACGTCTAACTTGTCTTGTGTTTGTAGATCATTTGCTGGAAAAATCCTTACTTGTACTTTCTAGTAAATGTTCAAGAGGTAGCAAAAACGAATGTGAATTTCTGAAACTTCAACTAGCGTTTTCGAATATGACTGATAACCAGTCCCTGCAAAGCTTATTGTTAAATCATCTGAAAATGGAACTTTCAACAGGTGATTGCCAAATATATATAGCCGACCACTATTATAATTTTCATGCAGTCATTGTTATTTGGTCATTATTACGCCTTGGTCAAAGACGAAACGGACTGTCACGAAGTATTCTGGCGATGTATTGATATTATTGAAGCCTCTGGAGACACCCTACATTGGAGAAAGGACATTGGCAGATCAATATCTTCAGAGGATGTGGTGCTGCAGGTTTTTCCAGGTTTATGCAGCCGAAAAAGCAAATGCGTCACTGGAATCATTGAAGTTGCCCCGGAGCGCCAATTCATTTTTATTGTATTATAATTTCATGATTTGTAATAAATTTGAATGTGTCATATGACACCCCAAAAGTTTAGCACGGGCTTGCCGTCTTTGAAGTTTATTACTGTTGTTTATTATGTCAAGTGTCATCTCGATATTGAAGTATTTCAAATCAAAATTTCAGTGAAAATGGCAAATCCTCTAGATGAGAATTTCTTCTACAACAGCATGCTGGCAAAGGCACTGGTCCAGCTGCTTCCTCCTAATGGTAAGCATTATTGATTTTTGTGTCAGCAATAAACGATGAATACTTGTGAGCAAGTGATATTGGGGGTTTCAAAAGGTTCCTCCAAGCTCCATGCAAAACCTAGTATCACCTGCTCTTCATTGAAGTCACGAATGACATCGTCTGCCTTAGCAACTGTTACTTTAACTCGAGGTAATTTTCTTTAATCATTTGATTACACAGAACGTAAAATGATGCAGACCTGGTTCAACAAACTATTAGAGATGAACAAAAGTATGGCTGATAAAGAAATTAGAAACGAATACATGTGGTTTATTCTTTTGATGCTGCAGTGCCAAAAAGTTCGAGAACCTTTCAACTCGATGCCTCCGCCAGATATTGGTGCTTTGAGAGATATTGTTGTAAGTGCAAGATTTGGATTACTTCGAATTTGTGTATATGATTTACGGGAAATGTGATTTTGTATAATTTATTACCATTTTCACTGATAAATTTGATTCTCATTATATTTGGTACTACATATTATTTCATTAAATATGGGGCTTGGTTTGAAGAACAAATAAGTGATTTAGTTTGGTACATCCGGTCAATCGAGACATTGGAAGGTACATAAATTTATAGAAAGCTGCAAACGTGTGTAATTGTTTAAAACATAGTTAGAAATAAGATTTTAAAATTCCGGAATTTCAAAATCTTATTTTTAACTATGTTTCGAACAATTACACGCATTTGGAGCTTGTTGTAAATTTATGTACCTTCACTCTTATTTTTTAGTCTAATTTGACCGGATAATTCTATTTTCGAACTCTGTTTCTTTTTCAGTCTTCGAAAGTATATGAAGAAGTATTGGTAGCAAATGATGACAATATGCCACTATTTGACAAAGCTGGAGATGAAAAGAAAGTGCAGTTTGGAAATTTTGCTCCAGCCCAATTCTTCAGCAACCAGCCTATACCAAACGAAGGAATAATTTGTTACATCTCCGCATTCAGTGACCGAGGATTGTAACCAATTTGTAGAAGAAATAACTACTAGTATAATTAAGACGTATATTATATTAATTTCAACTTACTGATCGGAACGCAGGTTTTTAGATGAATAATAAATGAAAATAACATGATTTTTGTTGATCAAAACTTTTATTGAAACTGTGGGAAGACTTACAAATCTGTAAATCTGCTACAGAATCAGGCTCACTACAAAGTTGCTAAACTTTTTTGATCATTGGTGTTTTGTCGTAATCAGCTACTTCGATATCGTCTACTACTAAATACATAACATTGTAATTTGGGAAAAATGAGACGTAGAACCAAAGCTAGGAAAGAAGAGGTAATAGGTCTTCAACAATTGCTGGCCAAACTTCGATGCTATGACTTCAGCTTCCTGAAAGAACGTTCCCTACAAGTGGCCATCGACGGATATCTCTGGACTACTCTTACCATCAACGCTGGTATTCCCCAGGGATCCATATTCTCCCCAACCCTCTTTTTATTTTATATGATAATATTTTAATAGATAATAGGAACATACAGAAGAGAAGTTATTAACTAGTTTAATAAATTAGTAAAGCCGATTTAGCTTTCATAAAACAATTCAAGGAATTTACAATGAAACTCTGAGGGAATCAAAAGATATCTAAAGTAAATTTCAAAGATGTTGGATGCGATTGCAGCAGAGTCTATCGTTTTCGTAGATAAAGAGCGAACTTGTTACAACAATTTGAAATATATACAAATCGTTTAAATTGAAAGAGATGAATTTTGCAGGAGAGGTTATTTTTTGTAAAAAACTTGTTGGCTTTCTACTTCTATATCTCCATACAATAAATGTGGAAAATTTTTAAAAACGGGAAGAGAGTAATTCAATTCAAAATTGCTTTCTCCCCTCATTTCTTGTATGAAGATAGAGAAATAGAAACCAAAAAAATGCTTCCCTACATACAAATTCCTCATCTCAGCTACATATTCAGTGCTGTTCAACGGTTCAGTTTCTAGCAGAGACAGTTATATGTACTAAATCTTAAATGGAAACCTTACATATGAATGCTGTCAAATATTTATGTCAGACTTATGTCTGTCACAATGACACCTTCAAACATCCTTTCCTAATTTTCGTGCAGCATTTCCATCATGGCAAATCCTATGAAAGCTTTAAACGAACACTTCATGTACAACCACAAGCTAGCCAAGACATTGCAGCAGCTTTTATCTCCAAACGGTAAGTTTTGGATTGAATCACTGCAACATTAAAGAAATTAGACACTGGAAGAGATGACTTTTTCAGAAAGAAAAATGATTGAGCTGTGGTTCGATAAATTGTTGGAGATGGACAAAAACATCGACCAAATGGTGATTCGCAGCGATTACATGTGGTTCATTCTTCTCATGCTCCAGAATAGACGTGTTAGGGAACCATTTTGCAGACTACCTCCTGCTAATCTGGTCCCTTTGAAAAAATTTGTAGTAAGTTCAAATTTATATTCAAGTATAACTGTATTTGTGTCCACGTCCACAATTTTCATCTTTGTTCAGTATCAAAAACTCGTAGGAACTAGTAAAAACATCTCCAGCAGTATCGACCTTCCAAACTGGTTGGTTTCTTTCCATGTCACGAATTCACTCTCCAGAATTCCGCCCGAAGAATCCTACAAACGCATAGTTGAAACACTATTCAAAAATCATTGAAACCTCTCAAGTCATTCTGACATCCTTTCACAATTGTCTGGACGGAAATTATTTTTAATTTAATAACACAATATATAATAACAAAGAAGGTTTTAGAACGTATAATTCTCTAAGCCTCTCTGAAATTTCCATGGACAACTTTGAAAAAACTATTCAATAATATCGTTTTTGAAAAAATTGTTTATTGGTATAGGTATGTTGACGATGTTACATCTTGCTTCGCAGGAACACATCGACAGTTACAGTCATTTCTTCAATACACCAGTACAATTCATGAAGACATAAAGTTCACAATAGAGGCAGAAACCAATAAATCTATAAACTTTTTAGATCTGACAATCACAAAAATCAACAACAAACATGATTTCACAAGTTACCAGAAACCAACCTACACAGACACAACTATAAACAACTATTCTACAGTAACGTAAGCTAGCAGCTTACCACAGTATGATTCATAGAGTAATAAACTTGCCAATGTCCAAGGAGAATTTCTATGAGGAACTGAATCTGACAAAACAAATTGCAGTAAATAACGACTTCAACTAACAAAAGAGTATGTATATTTAAGACGGGTAACATATCGATAGCAACAAGTGAAAATGGACGAATATAACAAATCAGTGGTCTATGAACTAACATGTGAATATTGTCCAAAAGTTTATATGAGAAGGAATGCAGTACATTTCAAAACGAGAATATCAGAACATAAAAAAGTTTAAAACTGTAGAAAACAATTCCACGGTGGCTTGCTACCTTTCAGAGAAAAATCACATTTTCAACATAGACTAGGATATATTACATACGGAGAATGAAGGATAATAATTGAACCAGATAAAATTTCTGAATCTATCTGTTTTTCCAGGAGTAATCAATGAATTTTCCTATTTTTCACAATTGATCACTTATCTAATTGAGTTCGAACATAAACTGCCAATATTTCACCTGTTTCCCAGAAGTAATTGTTTTCTCAAAATTTACCTGTTTTATCAGATTCAAAAGTTTATCTTATAAGCCAAAAGACATCGTAGAATACTTTGATGTAGCCCATCCAACTACCGAGTAGCGAAAAGCCTCTCGAATGAAATTTACTGTGATGATTCTATAATAATCTTTCAGAATAGTAAGTATAATAAAATATATTTTTTTCAGCCTCTACATGTTTACGAAGATGTTTTGATAGCCAACGAACCAAATACACGTCTTGTTTTCCCCACTATCAGTACCGACAGTATTTTTCACGAGTCAGAAAAAGTTCCAGCTGCTACATCTTGTTCCTCTATAAGGTACTGATCGGGATGCATCCAATCTTGTAACTACTCTGTAAAAAATTAAACAAAAAATAAAGTGCGTCACGAATAAACGAATTTAATCTTTTTGTATTTTTATTACCAGTTTGACCTGGTAAAGTTGAGTCAGAGTCACCTTTTCAGGTGAATTGAATTGATAAATAAGAAGAATGAAGTGTATGAATTTGAATTTGGAAATTTTTCCAAGTTCAGTAAATTCTAAGCACATTTAAATAATCATAGCACGCCACTGGGTAGACTCCGACAATACTATTGAACAAAAACTTGAAAAAAATCAGCCATTTGAGATTTTCTGGTTCACACGACAAGTACATCCATATATTTGTGATTGGTGTTCTTATTGAAGTCATCGGTAAGTATTTGGAAGTTTCTGGAATTAGTAACCAAGTGCCAAAGATCTACTAACACTAGTATCTAACACTAGTAACCTATAAAAGATTTGGAAAATTTACGGTGTATATTTTATAAACTACACAAGATTTCATATTGTGCTTTCGTATGATCCATTCTTGAATATTGTTCGGTTATATGGGACCTATACTATAATGTAAATATCGATTTGATTGAGAATGTTCAAAAGAAATTCTCAAGAAATTGTGCTTTTCACCTTGGTATTCAACGAAATGAATATGAGTTCAGTCAACTCTTGATCAAGTTAAATATAAAATTATTGGAGGATAGAAGAATTTCTACGAACTTGAGTTTCCTCTTCAAAATAACAAATAGTGAGATAAACTGCCCAGAACTACTTCAAAATATAACTTTACATATCAAACAAAAAGATACGAGAAATCCTGACATTATTTTAAGTTTTTTTCACATCAAATAAGCTTTGAACAGCCCGATGCCTCGTATTCTGAAGCTAGGGAATCTATATCATAATAACTTAGATCTGTTTATTGTGTCACTTCAGGTCTTTAAAAAACAATTGAAAAGGCTATAGCGTTTGCGAAGTCTATTGATCTATAAGTCCCGAATCTGGTTAACAAAATGGTCATAAGTACTACTCGGTTACAGTGAGGTTATCAATAGTCCAATCACTGAAATAGCACCGATTTGAAAAAATTTTGGATATATTGACTAATTGTGAGCAATTTTTGTTTCATAAAGTTTGTTTATGAAAATCATTGATTTTTGACTTACTGAGAAACTTTCCAACAAGGAAAGGAATACAATAGCTACAATGAAGACTGTCATAAAAATATATAGAGCACAAACTGGAAAAAAACCTTTTTCTAAATAACTGCGTTCATATGAACACGATAATCAGTTGTTACCCTTCAGTTTTTACTGCATACACTCGTTCCATTGATGAATAATGTCACTGACGTTGGTTACTTCGAAGTGTCGGGACAAAACACTTGTCTCAGCACCTCATCATCAACGTTTTGGAAAACATAGAAGTTTCTCACATTTTCTGTTCAATAGCGAAGTAGGAAACAAGAAAAAATTTTCCCAACATCCTTTCCTCATTTCTCATCGATTCGTTTGGGTTCTAGGAATGAAGTGGATTCCAATCTTGTTGAACCTCCTCATGATAGACCCCAATGGAGGACATGTCGCGATGGACTTCTCCAGAGGAAGATCCCAGGTAGTCTCTGGAAGACAAGACACGTCATTTCCGTATATTTCCAGTCAAGATGGAACGTTCATGGGCACTTGTAAAGGTGGCGCTGTATGCGTGCCTTTTGTCAGTTGTTCCGCTCATGTTCGGTCGCCTGAAAAAACATTCTGCAAGACACTGACAGGAAAGAAAGGGGTCTGTTGTACCACCGGAAGGAATCTCACAAGTAAACTGTTAACTTATGTTTTTATTTAACTGATTGTTAGTTCATTTATTTTCAGTTGCACACAAATTTGCCAGAATTACAAAAAAACTTTTTTGGTTGTTCCTGTTCAAGCTACTTCTACTGGTTTTATCTCATCCAATCATTTATTTAATTTTCTCAGACTCAAAACAGATCTGTGAACGTTAAATGTTGAAGTCAAAACAATTCGAATATTCTCTGTATCTGTTTCTGTAGAATAGGAAGAGTTAGTGTAGACCCACAGCACTCAGGCCACATGTGACCCATTGTAATCTTGAGATGTCTCTTGGTGGACTCCGCGAAAGTTTTGGAAGATGCAGCGACATTACTATCATTATGCGGCTTCTTCAACCTTCTACTAAAACTTTAACTAACACTATTATTCGAATGTCTATCGTTTTACTAGATCCTCCACGTAACGCACTGTAACTTTCACTTGACTGTCTCGATGGGCGAATGGATGGCGCTTATATTTGGCAAACGAAGGCACTGGAACATTCCTTGGTATTCCATCGAAGCCGGTATCATTATTCTCATTACATCTAGAACGGCAGCGAACATCGTACATTCGCGCGCCCTTAGCTACGTCACAATTGGTTTATGGCTACCAGTGGCGGCCGGCGTAAAATTTTTCAGTGCATGATTAACAACAGTATCATCCCAAATACGACAATTATGTTTGTTCACGTACCTATTCATCCAGAAATGAGTCTCACAGCTGAAGATGATTTTTCGATAAGAATTAGGGTCAGTTATCAACTGCTCCAGAGCCCATTTAGCGATCACACGTAGTTGTCTATAGTCGTTTACCTTCAGTTCCTAGGTCAGTTGAATTTTTTACGGATGCAAATTCGCCAAGTTGTGGTCTGCGGAAGCCCAAGGGCGAGAGTTCCTAATGAAAACATGGTTGGAACAAGATCAAATCATCACAGTAGATAAAAATTGTCCTGGAGATGCGAAGAGGTTAATTTTTTCGAAATTTTTGATAAAAAAATCAATTAAAATGGCTAGAAAAACATTCGAAACCTAACCTAACCTAACCTAACCTCACCTAACCTAACCTAACCTTACCTAAACTAACCATACCTAACCTAACCTAACCGTACTTAACCTGAAACCTAACCTTACCTAACGAAACCTAACCTAACCTTACCTAAACTAACCATACCGAACCTAACATAACGTAAGCTTGCCTAAAATAACCATACCTAACCTAACCTAACCTTACCTAACTTAACCTAACGTAACATAATCTAATGCGAGAAACGGGGTGCTTGTCACTTACGTTGGCTTTTGGATCATTTTAACTTTCAGAGGATAACATCGTAATAATTGAAAAAATGTATGTTCACAAGCACTTCTTTCACAAAGAATAACAATAAACAAGCAGAAACGGAGATTAAATTACTGCATGGGCACCTTTGAATTTCGCACCGTGTGGCCTAGGTCACATGACAATAGAGGGCTCCACAAGTCGCTGTACGGGTTTTCATGTTGATCGTACCATGGCTATTTTTGGACTGGTTTTGAGACAAAAACTTTGTGTAAACATTAACGAATTTGAAAGCCGAAGTATACCTACATTGTTTATTCACCAAAAGGCATTTTTTGTAATGGAACTTGAAAATGTTGGTTGTTTCTTCCTGCCAGTGGCGTCCGTGGGATTAGAAATAAGCATATCTAAAATGAAGTGATAAACCAGTAACTATTTGCATCCGACAACAAACAATTTTTGTATTTTTGAATGCTATCATGCCAAACTTATAATGAAAAACTTTATTTGAACTTTAGCGCCCTGTGAAGTTTTTTTTAGTCCCAACTATCAACAACCCTCAACTATAAGCACGTTATCAAGAAAAATCCCGTATCGTTGTGGTGAAATTTCAGCCTGAACAAATTTATTCACAGAGCCGTTCACAAAAAAGGACCGCGGTCATCACATTATAAAGTTAGATGAAGCTATGCTGGGAGCCCTGAATCACAAATGCCGTGACGAAATGTCCCAACTCAGATCCAGAGAAGCCAGACTGCTGGATTCGGAAGAGCCGACGATATTACTGCCGGGATCAGCGAGCTATAGTCACTTCAGAAACTCCAGGAGATTCGATCACTTCGATTTGAACGAAGTCACCAACGTCGCTATGAAGGCTTTGGAAATCGCGATGGCTACTAAAGTTTTTAAAGACAGGTGAGTTTATATACGAGGGTACTAGAAATGACTCCTGAAAAGCACAAGGCACAGTATTTAACTAGTATCGAGTGATCATGAGCAGTGACATTCCCAGCCTAGTACTTGAAAACTCCAATATTGAAGATTTTTATTATACCCTAAGTACCATAGTATCATGCTCAACAAGCTTTTGTTTTTTGGGTTATCCAATGACTCAATTACTCTCTCCAAATCGCATTTTTACAATTGTAAGCAGTATGTCTAACCCAATGGCCTCAAGTCTGTCGAATATCTAGGCACATCTGGTGTACCACAAGGGTCAAACCTGGGACCCCTACTGATGGTAATTTTCCTCTATGCGCAGACGACTTGAAACTCTATCACAATATAACATGTTGAATTTAAATCATATCATCATTAGTTACCAAAAACATAACAGTGCATTTGATGCCCACGCAGGCATAAAGGTCTCGTTCATGAAATTCCTCATTTGAATTGGTTTCCAGCAGGACAAACAGTGGAAGAAGAATATTATCTTGTGGTTCTACTCATATGGGTATTATGTCACTATGTTCTGTTTCAGAGAGGGTGTGACTAACTTAGACTTGGAGTTAGGAATGATCCAAGAAGATCTTCGTTACACTCCTTTGGGACACAATTGTCCTCCTAGTCCAGTTTGTCCACTGGTTCCCGGAAAATACCGAAGAATAGATGGATCTTGCAACAACCAGTACAATTCTCTGTGGGGTGCGACTCGAACTCCGTACTCTAGATTATTACCTCCTAGTTATGAAGATGGTGAGTTGTATTCCGCATCGATACGTAGTGGGATTGTGGTTCATGTTCGGCAGCTGAATATGTGTCATTTCAGGAATTTGGACTCCAAGAACTTCGCAAGTCGGAGAGAAGGAACTTCCAAGCCCAAGACTTGTCACCACTTCGTTATTCGACGATAGAGCAGAGGCTAACCAAGATCTTACTCTGTTAGTGATGCAGTTTGGTCAGTTCCTTGCCCACGAAATCACTCAATCTCTGGATTACAATTATGGTAGGTTAGGTCAGGTCAGGTCAGGTTAATAGCATAGATTTCCGCTTTAAATACAGTTATATACGTCCTTAGGCAGGTTGATATCTGTGTCCTAGGTCTGCGACTGAAAACACCTGAACCAGAACCTGAAGGTGTTTTGATCCATCTGTAAACCAACAACTATCTACTCCTAATATTTCCTTCTCCCGGAAGATCTAGTCCTCTCTATTCAGGAACAGTACGGTATGAGGCAGTTCGTAGTTGAGATTCGGAGCCATAATGTCATGGTGAATTTTTTCGTACAAAGCACTAGTTTCACGGTGGAACCTACAGAGAGACTAAAAGCAATTTGAAAAGAGAAATAAAAATTTCTATGTTTTTTACCACTTTTAATTGTAACTAACGTTACTGCAATTTCGTCCTATACGGACATTTTCAAACTTACACAATAAACTATATACACATACACACTATATACACACAATAAACTGTAAACTATATAACGTTACTGCAGTAACGTTAGTTACAATTAAAAGTGGTAAAAAACATAGAAATTGTTATTCCTCTTTTCATCATGATCTCTTACCTCATAGTAACGGCTACATCCATCAATTTATTAAAAGCAATTTATTATACCGCGGTCTATGTGGAAGCTCTGCTTGCTTTCAGTTGATGTTTTTTTCTTTCAGTCAACGGAAGCGCAATATCCTGCTGTACACAAGATGGATGGGATGTGATTCCTCCAGAATATCGACACTTTGCTTGTATGCCGATTACTCTACCTAGAGAGGACAACTTCTTTGGTGGTTACAGGCAGGGCTGTATGAATTTTGTACGGTCCGTTTTAGCCCCCAGAGAGGACTGTACCCTTGGATACGCCCAACAGGTAATTAACATCAATAAGAAAATGATACTGAATATACGATATCTTGCATAAGCATCGTTGGACAATATAAATGCAGCTTCTTTGAATTGGGAGTCCAAACATGCTCTGCTACCCCAGATTAGCTTATTTCTCCTCACTGTGTATGTTTCTTGTGCTTGACAATGGGTACTTTCAATGGCCTCATAGTATCCGGTAAATGCAATTCTTGGAATCGTAGTCCACGTTTGGTGGTCTGGTTTTCGTGGGGCTGCTACGGATGGTGTTTTCGGATCTGAAGCAAGTTCTGATGTTGTACTTGGACCCAATTCTTCTTATACTTTCCGGCTTCTCTTCCTTGCGGGGCTGTTGCTGTCTTAGAGCCAAAGTCTGTTCCACCATCACTTTGGAGTAACCATTCCGTTTCAATTTTATTTGTTCAGGGTTTTCAAATCATATTTTATATTAGGCATGTCCAGGACTATTATTGACGAATCCATTTCTGTTTTCAGATGAACAAAGTGATCCATTTCATCGACGGGTCCACAATTTATGGTTCCACATCTGAGCAAACTGGTGAACTCAGAAGTTTCGAAGGAGGGAAGCTGAAGGTGTTCAATGATTACGGGAGAGATTTGCTGCCGCTGTCTAAAGATAAGGATGCCTGTCTCACAATGGAGCAAGGAACTGCTTGCTTCAATTCTGGTGAGGATCGTTCTGGTTCATTGCTCTGTTAATTTTAACTATCACTGAATGTTTTTCAGGCGACACACGAACCAATCAAATGGTCACGCTTGTGGTTTTACATACGCTGTTCATGAGGGAGCACAACAGAATAGCGGATGCATTGACTAAGCTGAATCCTGATTGGAACGATGAACAAATTTTCTTGGAAGCTCGGCAAATTGTCATCGCAGAGATGCAAGTTATTACTTATAAGGAGTTTTTACCGGTGATTATAGGTATGTGTCTATGTATGATTATTTGCCCACCCCAACATGCTGTTCATCACTTTGGAATTCTTTAGAATTCCAAACCAAACACAACAAACAGCAATAGCATATAAGATGACCATAGCACACAGTTCAACATAAAGCTGACTTCTAATCACAAAATGGAAACACATCTCGCGCCATCTTGAACCACAACCACTTTTGCAGTTACAGAATATCGTATTGAGTAACTCATCTGGACCAGGTAGTAAAATGGTCATGATAGGTTCTAGCAATCCGTTACGCATTGTCCAACTCATTCCTGGGGTTCCGAATCATGTCATAACCAAGTTTGAACTTGGTAATAAACACGATTAAAATGAGCTTAAAGTGAGCTGCTCCACTTGTTGGTAGGATATTTGATTACTGCACTGGTTTATTGAGCTCTGTTAGCTTGACATATTGTGAATAACGAAGATGATCAATAGTATCTACAGGCTTTGGAGCATTATTAACAGCTAATAAAGTTTGCAATCCACTATCCAATAATCTTTTAACCGGGCAATTACCGTAAAAGGGAAAACAATTAAAATGTAATCAAAGTATATCCCGTGATGACTTTTTGAAATACAGGAATAAATTGCATTATTGAATTAATAGATCGGTTCATTGATGAAAAAAATATTTGAATATAATGTATTTGTTAATAAAAAATGAAAATTATTTATAATTATTCATTAAGTAATAATTTATAAACCTTAAATGAGCTGTTTTCGATCGGGACAACCAGTTGATTTCAAATAATATTCAATCTGCGCTCGCGCTGCCCTCTATCTCAAAGACGATTCAACGTATGAAAAAATATTTGAAACAAAAGTTGTAAAGAATTTAATTCTCTATAATATTGGTGATGAATACAGTTAGCATAAAACCCATTGGAAATGAGATATTGGCAAAAAACTTGCAAAAAGTCGGTTTTTTGACTTTTGGTCCCCAATTTTTGAAGTTGCTGCCGTAGAATCATATGTGAATTTTGAGAATACTTTTATGATGCCAAAATACAAAGTTAATACAAATTTACAGCTGGGTATGTCAACTTTCCGAAATACAGGCCTAAACGACCTAAAATGACTGGACTAAGAAATGGAAATATTGACCGAAGTTCATATGATGTGGCAATGGACCGGCGCAGGAAACACAACAACGTAATTTAGGCGGTAGAAAGATGAAATTTCAGCAGCTACGGATTGGGTCGCCTACCTAGATATTTTTCAATGCGATTTTTTTCTAATATAATTTTTACAACTAGTTGTATAGTCCAGAAACTCTGGTTATCAGTCAGAAAAAGTATTTTTGAGACCATGTGCATTAGACCAATTTTTTACGCAGAAAACAAAGTTGTACGATTTCGACGTACTCAGATTTTCAATAATAGTAATGAAAATATTATCAATACTTCACTAAACAAAAAGAAAGTGCATCGGCCGGGAATCGAACCCGGGCCGCCCGCGTGGCAGGCGAGCATTCTACCACTGAACCACCGATGCTTATGGAATTGTTTTCAAGAATACGTACTTCACATGAAAAATTGTGAAGCTTTTGGAACTAGTTATCAAACTAAAATATTTTTATGGATTTCTATATTTCAGTATCACATCATCACAAGTACACTTCGAGTATCAATCGCTTATTTCATTGTAGGCCGCAACCTAATGAGTTTAGCCATTGGCTAAAGCCAAATACATCATATCTGATTTCAGCCTTAATGTCCTTTCGTATGTAGATCTTCCCCAACGTTCCTTTTCATGCACTCTAAATGTTGGTTTTAGACCAGTCTTCGATTGAGTACCAGTAGTTAATCTCTTAACCTCGCAGTCACAGAGGTCCTCTTCTAAAAGCTACTTTGGTCAATTTAGAATGACTTATGTTATGTGCTGCTTTATCAGTCAATCTTTTTCTTCAGGTCTGCTTTTCTGGACAGAGATTACTAAGTCGTCTACATAGCACATTACTTTATATTCTTCTAGTCCTCCTGAGAACAATATTGCTTCCTGAGGAGATTGTACAGTGTTTATATCTATTTGGTTCCGATATGATGATCTTTTAACCAGTGAAAACCCAGAAAACTGTACTCGAAAAAGCGCTACATACATTTATATACTTTACATTTGCATTTGTTTGACCAGGGGAATCGACTATGGAGGAGTTTGGCTTGAATTTGGAAGAGAAGTATTCCTACTCCTATGACTATGACCAGAGAATTCAACCATCAGTGATCAATGAATTCGCAACAGCAGCGTTTCGATTCGGACATTCCATGATTGACGGAACACTGAAGTAAGTATATTACTTATCGAAATAACCGAGAAGTTAGTGGAATGAGGAATCGTAAAAACGATTCTTATACTTATCCATTATATCAGAGCTGGGGCTAGAAGTAGATGCAATTCATTAATTTTTAGAATATATGGAATGACTCATATGGAGGAGCAGATAGCCATTCCCGAAGTAATGTTCTACCCATCTCAGATGCGAAGAAAAAAATTCATGGACATGGTTTTGAGCACGCTCACCACAGAGCCTATTCAAGAAGTAGACTCTTCTTTTCCAGAAGCTGTGAGTAATCTACTTCAGCAACAACATTTTTCTGCCACCTGTATATGTTAGAACTTATTATTACTGCCACCTGTATATGTTGGAACTTATTATAAGGAACAGTCAGTTCACGGCTTCAATAGTTATACAGAAAACCACTCCATACATTATTTAATGTTAGTTTCAATATTTCTAGGTGACTAAATACCTCTTCAGGGCTGGAAACCCATTTGGAGTCGATCTACCGTCTCTCAATATCCAAAGAGGAAGGGACCATGGTCTGAGACCCTATAATGATTATCGAGAGTTAGTTGGATTACCGCGTTTCACTTCATTTAGTGATTTTGGCCCAGAGGTGGGTAGTTTTCATAATAACTATAGTTCAGTCTACTAATGTAGCTTGTTAGGCAAATCATTTTTTATTCATATAGACTTTTTGTTATAATGAGATTGGTTTATAGACGTCGTTTTATTTTTCATGAATCATTATTGTTGATGATCACTTTCGCTGATCATATACATATCCACTGAAAGCAGCTTTCGAGATCGTAACAACAGAATGTGATAGGAGCCGCTGAATAGTCTTTTGAGTTCATTCGGAGCTTCTCAATGCAATTTTCTGCAAAGCCACCGAATGCAACTTCAAAGCAAAGCTAGAAAAAGTTCCATACCATTTTATGTTCATACTTTCACAATTATAGTGTTGCGCCATCGTTCGACCAGTAGCTGAACCATTTTGTGTTCATACTTTTTCAATAGCCAAATCTTACGTTTCTTGCGCTCATTCGTTAACAATGACCTGTAGATTGGTTAGAACAGACTGATGAAATTATGGAAAACTGAACAACAAGCCTCTCCGAAGGCTTTTAATGCACTGCTGGATCTGAATTTCGTTTTTAGAAGTCCCTGAGGGGCACTGGCAGTTATTTAATTATACTTTGATTCAGTTTACTGGAAATTTGACAAATATTTGGCAGGACTACCTATTTCCTACCAGTAATCAATAGAGATTTATATAAAGATGATTTCAAATGGGAGGCTAGTCGATTTCGTGATACCGAAAACACTTCCAATATTCTTTTCACAGCATTGAAACTAATATTATTCTCACAGCATCGGAAATTAACAGCCAAAATCACCTTCACGTGACTGCAAGTATAGGTAGTCCTGAAATTAATTTAACGGCACTGGGATATTAGCTACTCTCAAAATTATTTTCACAGTACCGGAAATCTAGTGACTCCCCAAATTATTTTTACGGTGCCGGAATATTACTAATTCCTTTACTGTTGACTGCTGTTTGGTTATTACTGTATAACCGAAGTGTGTAGCTAATAAACACATTATGTGTTACTTTAGATAGGGCCAAAGTTAGAAAAAGTATACGCCTCTGTGAATGACGTTGACCTGTGGGTAGGTGGCTTGCTAGAAGAAAAAGATGGTGAGGGAATCGTTGGACCCGTTTTCCGAAATATAATTGCTGATCAATTTTCGAGACTGAAGAACGGGGACAGATATTTCTTCGAAAATGACCCTAGCGTTAATCCAGGGCATTTCACTCCAGGTAAGAGATTTCTAGTTATAATATAATATAAAGTAAAACAGCAGCAAACGTAATAAAACAATTGTATGTTTTAAAAATTGTATGTTTCATTTCGAATCGAACAGGTTCGATTTGGAAAATTGACGTTTTACAGTAGGTATTCCAATCATAAATTTTTTATTATGTTATACATTCAGAAGATAATAATTCAATCATTTTCTTTGAATTACTTGTACCCGAAAAAAAATCCGATTATTCAAATTAACGAACTAAAATAAGTTTCAAATTATCAGTCAACTATTCGAATTAGGATTTTGTTTGGGGCAATTTGTTTTCCCAAGTTGGTTACATTGTGTAATTTGTCCTTGATGCCAGTTGTCATACATAGTTGATGTTTGTTTGTTTGCTGTTTGAAAGATCAGCTTTCATTGCACCCATTTCCCGTTCAGTTTTCTTAATATTCAGTTGGAAAACAATCATGGCCAACTCAAGAAAAATACATGTGTTCTAAATGAAATTCTCATCCGATTTAGTCCATTAGAATATAATCTTGTGAAAAGTGTCCGCATCTTCTTCATTCCATAAACATTCCATCGAAAAGTGGTAAATATGGAGGCAAACTGGGTAAGTTCATTCATAACCTATTTTGTTTACGACATAAGTTGCTATCCCAACCTCTAGAGATGCATACGTTTAGATCAAATATGTCACATGTGCTCTCAGAGACCGCACTTTTGTCCTGTAAAATAATTTCGAATGTCAAAACTTCCAAAACGGTGGCAAACTCATGATTTATTGCAGTACTATCTCATTTCTCGAATTTTCCGTTTTTTGAAAGTATCGTTTGTCAACGCCTACAGGGAAAAAGAAATTCCTCTATGGAATTACTGAGAAGTTTAAGAAAAGGGTGATGAAATGACAAAAAAGGTTGTAATTGATATACATATGAGGTGGTTTTTACGTATTTTTGTCCGCTACTCACGAATCTAAAGTCATGACTTGGCGTTCGCAAGTGGTAAGGTAGTTTTTCTGAACCTAGAGCATGTCATATGCAAGTCGCCGGATAGGAATATAATCATTATTTTAACTCCAACCCCGGAGTATGTGTTTGTGGAGTTATTTCCTAGCTTTGTCTGCAGGTGTCGCTGTGGACATCCTACTGAATCAACAGCAGATGAAGTTTATGACTAGTTGGAATTGGTTTTGTTTGTTCGGGATACTCAGGCGGTTCACGTCGTCTGAAGTGACCTACCCGGTACTGATGATGGAGCAAAACCTCGAAACCGGTCTACTGGTTGGTCATATCGACCAAACGAAGTTAATTTCTGCTTTTCATAGTGGGAAATAATCTGCGCCGAATATTCCAAATCGAAGACGTTGCACAGGTGCCTGAAGGTTTTACTTCAACTCTCTGCGCGGTATTCGCTGGGTTAGTTGTTGTTTTTCCATTGTGTATCTGACACACGTACCTACAAGATCGTAGGTCTGCATGAGAGGCAAGAAGTAAGGTGATTTCATGATGAAATCAGGGCACTCTGTAGAGTATTCACCATGTGTCAAGTGTCAAACACCTTTGTAAGAATGATGTATTTGGTAGGTTACCAACAAGTATTTTTTATTGATTTACTTCCAGTGTGAAAATAGTTCAATATTGTGTTTATGAGAATTGCAAAAGTAGTTCGAGCTACCTATTAACTTCAATTTCGATTTGAATACAAATATGAAACTTTTGTCAATTGATTATCAATAAATTTACAATAGTTTCGATACTAACTATACCCGATTTCCTTCCTCAGACCAACTGTATGAACTAAGAAAAGCATCCATGTCTAGAATAATCTGCGACAACAGCGACCATATACTACTTAAAAGACAAGCAAAAAATGCCTTCAAAAAACCTGGCACCTCACAGTGAGTACCAAAGTTTTATGATTTTTCAAATAATTCACGTCGTTATATTTCTGTTCTTTCTCTAGGAACGAATTCGTCGATTGTTCCAGTCAAGCGATCCCCAGAATAAATATGGACCGTTGGGCTATGTGAAATTGTTGGAAAATGGAAATATATATGTTTTAATTCCTCTTTGTTATGTTTTTTGTGATATTTTTATGTAAATAAACTCTTTTGAGTGTGAAGAATGCCTCTTGATTCAACATGTGAAATTTTTACTTCCCTTGCCCAATTGAACGCAATGGATCCTTTTCTTTGTACATGGATGACCACGACAACATTTAACTTGACAGCTTTGATTATCTCAAGAAGACTTAAAATAAATCTTCAATGCTCCAATTTAACGACAACAGAAGTCGTTTCAATCTTCGTGTTAAAGGTCGAATCCTTTGGTATAAACAAGGACGCCTAATAGCAAAGAGGGCAAGAAGGAAGAAGATGAACGCGAGAAAAAATTGTATATTTGTGTTACTTGGAAGTTATTCAAAAGATGCAGCTTTGAGTTTGGACTGAAAAAAGATTCCCTGCAAGTGGATATCTCTCGAATATGGTGTTATGCTGGTGTTACCCAGGGGTCTATATCATCTCCAACCCTCTTTTTGAGGTAAATCAACGACTTATTGGAAAAAAACAAATAAAATATTGTTGATATCACGAGCATATATTTTAATAATTTGTTTTACTCATATTACAGTTTCTAAACTAGTTATTTTTATGACACCAACGAAATTACTAATTAAATGACAGTCTTGAGGCCACTTGAATTCATTTTGTTTAAACCAATAAATTTGGAAATGATTTTGGTGGAACTATAGCAGTGTATTTGTCCTGAGAAAAAGTTGATTCACTGTACAATCAGACCAATATTTCTCGTTCGTCACTATTGTTGTAACCCAAAATACATGGTATGGGAAAAACAGTGAGCCCTATCAGTTGTTTCCAGCCTTAAACAATCAACAGGACTGCAGGAAAGACAACAAATTATTGTTGGGGTTCAGTAAAAGATGTCTCGAGAGGCTGATGTTGATGCAATCCTTAGTTTCATTTTGTAGAACGTTTGTCCTGGAACAAAAAGGCTGATGTGAGACTTCTTATATGTCAGTAAAATATGAGAAGGTTACTTTCTTGAAAGAAAATGGTTTGGGAAGTTAGAACACTCCTCAAGTTTCTCGAAAATCTGAACATATACGTTTTTGAACTGTGCAAACTGTGCTCATACTCACTAAGGCTTTTGGTAACCTCATCCTATTGTTTTCTTCGGCTCTTAGGAAGCTGTCGTCGAAAAGTTCATCCGTGTCAGGAATCAGTTCTTGGTTAGTCTTCCAAGGCTCTTGTCTATCGAAAAGAACAAAGATGTACTGATTAATTTTAAGTAGATAGGTGAATCATTACGTTTCTTTAGCCACTTTGAAGAAACTTAAAAAAACAACTAGTAGGGTGGATAAAATGTTGAACATCACATCTAAAAATCACTTCATATCGATCTTTGAATAAGGAAGTTATTAGTAATATTATACAATATATTCGAGATGAGAAATGCTTACAATTTGCGTTTGAATCTGGGTTTCATACATATTTTATTTCTGCCGGCGAAGTATTGGGAAATTGTACTATCGCATTGATATATTTTTTGTAAACACCAGGAAGGGAAATAATTCTGAAAGCTGGTAACAAAAATTTAGTTTTTAGAGCATGAATTTGAGACATTTACCATATTTTTGGATAAAAGTTGGATGGTCCTTTTGCAATTTCTAGTTTCATAGCAATTGAAACACCAATTGGTATCTGTTGTTTGTACTAATGGCTGAATAGAATGACGCTTTCGTTTGACGTTACTCACTATGCCCTCACAAATAGCGACATAATCAACTCGTGAATTACTGAAAATATCACAACAAAGCTTGCCAGAGCTCATTCTAATTATATTTATTACACTTGCCTTCATGTGTTGAAATAATTATAGGCGGATCAGGTGTTAGAGGCAACAACAAATAATTTCGCTTTAATCAGCTTCTTTAGGTGTATCATCAGGAAAGTTTGTTGTCCGTTATTCAGATAAAGTTTGGTTTAGGGAAAATTGAAGACCACTGAGTGTTCAGTTCCCTGGAGAGGTGCAGTCGGTTAGTTTGGTCGCTTTGCTATTTTAACCCCTAATTGATAGGTGGATAGGGAGCTCATTCGTTTCGAGAATGCATCAGGTTTCGTTACTATAGGACTTGAATAGCTTGCGGAATTTTTGTTCGAATAAAAGACTGACGAAAAACTACAGTATATACATTCGAAAGCAACGAAATACAGGGGTGCGCAAAAGTCCGGAATAAAATTCCG
>WOGP01000868.1:0-21527 GCA_015342065.1 Leptinotarsa undecemlineata | reverse complement strand
CAAAACTTAGGAATTATCTTTGGGTGATCAGCAGAACGGAAGTGTACTCTTATAACATTACACGTGTAATTCAATGTTTATATGTTATATTCAAACAAAAATCTCATTTTTCTTGACGTTCTCCTACCACTTAGACTACATCTATCAATTTACGGTTCTTATACTCGTTTCCTATGGTTTCATATAACAAACGGATCATCATTGATAGCGAAACCAATAGATAGGTACCTGTCAATGGAGCTACGCTGAGCGCTTTCATGTCGCGAACTTGCAACCACAGGGCTGCAAATTCTTACTGTTCTGGTATGGTAAACTTGACGTATTTTGAAAGTATCATAAGAATGTTGAATTCAGTATATAGGAGATCTCAAATAGCGTTTCGTGAATGGCTTGAAAATCCAAATATATTGACGGAGAAAATTCAGATTTATTAGGTGGAATTTTGAATTTCAACCAACACATGCTGGAATATATAATTGCTACCTTTTGGTAGAAGAAATGATGATAAAATGTATTCAATAATCATTTACTATCAGACCGTTGGCTGCCATGATGTATCCAAATATAATTATGGGAAAGACTTGATTGTTACATTTGCGGTTTGTTTCAATGTTTCAATATAATTATGGGGCATACTTGATCGCTACGATTTGTTTCAATCTGTTCCTAGCAATTATTGTCTACTCAGTAATTTTGACAGTGATTCAGTAAAATTTGTTGAAGTCTATCAAGAAAACGAATTGGTATAAGAAGGAATACATTTCTGATTTACCTGTACAAAGTTTTTTGAATAATCTTAAGATAATACATCTATATATTACTACTCCAACTTTTCATCCTATTTTATTGGAATAAGTCAATCATTTGTCTATGGCGGGGCAAAAACTGGTACCTACGGTAGTTGTCAGCGAAGACTACCAGTGGAATGGATGTTCAACACAAACACTATAAACACTGACTTTAGCGGTAGATCATTTGGTTGTATGTCTAGCCCAGTTTGTCCGTTGTACTTGAGACATAAGTTCGCTTCGATTTGGCACTTTTTCACTAGTAGTTCTAGTAATCCCAGGTCCATTCATAGGCTTCAGGGTGTCAGTTAATCTCAAATTCGTAAAAATGTCACTAACGTCTTCTGTGGAATTCGAAGGAACAGGCACTATCACTCTAACTCTACCTTCTGAATCCGTCGTAGTAAGCGTACCAACTTGGGCAAGAGGTTTGATGAAGTTAGTACCTTTCTGTTCATTTTTAGAGGGAGGATGAGAAAGTGGTGAGGATTCTCTCGTCTGCCGCTGTACTTGCAATCGCTGGTGGTTTTGTTGTCCATAATTCTGAATTTTAGAGTCCAAATTCATCCGATCTTGTAACTGGTACTGTATATTTTGGGACTGATTCTGTGCAGATGCCTCATTCTGGTTGGCATTATACTGAACAGGTGGGCTATGTTGGAAAGCGTTGAAGTTTGATAACTGTCTAGGCTCACTGTTTCTAGATGTGCTCAATCGCTTCTCCGCCTCTGTACTCCCGCAAAAAGAATTTCGCATCAACAAAGGCGATGGCGGAATTTTCTTCTGCGGTGGCGGTTGTAAAGTGTAATTATTGTTCAAGAGCGGTTGGTTATATACATTCGGGGATAAAAACGGCAGCGATTGTGAGTAGAGATACTGATAAGGGGATGGCGGGTAGCCGCTTGAAGCTTGTAATCTTTGCAACAATTGAGATTCAAACGAGGTAATTTCGGGATATGTAAAATTGAACATGCTTCCACCCGGGTTGAATGTACTTCTGAGGGGTGAGGGTGGCAGACATGATGCGGCTCCTCTGTTCTCAATTAGTCCCTGCGAGTGCATTCCGTAAGACTGGGATGCAGAGGTGTTATTTGCATATACTGGTTCACATATATCGGAGAGGTAGTTTTCGCCCACTGCTTGATGAGACTGCTGTTGAAAAAAACAATATATATAAAAAAAAATTCATTATTTCAAAAAAATGTTCTGTTCATTCGTCGAAGTTTATGACTGATGAATCAATTGAGGTATAAAAACGAGTCACAGGACCAATGCTTTCTTTTTCAGAGTAAACTACAGTGATATAGATACTTGTGTTCCAATGAGAAGAAAAAAGTTTCATTGTACAATCAATGAACAATAAAAAACGATTTCAAGTAGATAGAGCTTTTATGTTGGTCGTCTGCTTGATTCTCTTCATCAAGATATTGTGTGGTACATTATCCATTGCTTAGTTTTCAATTGTTCACTATGAAAAATCTTTGAAACGTCCATGCCTGGCATTAGAGTTATGACCATTTATTCTTCAATATAAAAACATACCTAGTAATTACCATCAAATCAAGATGGTATAATCAAAATAATCCAAATGCAATTCACCAAATTAAAGAACATGTGGTATTATTATGATTGCATCTATTATTCATAACTCTCATATTTTTTGCAGTAAAAAACAATTACGTAACTCGAATTGATGAGTTTGCATTTTTTGTTTTTTGAATCATAATGATCTACTGGTCTAACTGAACAATGAAACTTTGATTCATGATAATCAACACACAAATGAAGTGACGTTCTCATAATTATATTTAGTTTTATGGTATGTCCAAACAATTACATGAAAAAAAAAGTCAGATTTCTCTCATCGAAGGACATCGAAATATAATGGTATGTTATCCGATTTATAAAAACTTTCCAGTTATTTTTCATTTTTGAACATTTTCATCCAGCTCTACTGATTTTTTTTCCAAATTTTCCCACTAGATTTTTTTTTGTAATCCACACCAAACAGTGGTGGGTTGTCCGAACAGAACACCCAAATTGATAGGACAATTTTATTATTTGCTCGTGTTATTGAATAGTGATTTGTCAAAAAATAGACTGAATAAATGACAACTGATTTGAAAGATGTAGCTTTGAAAAGTTGGCAGTTATCAATTGTCAAAGTACCTGTTGGGAGACCCTATAGAAAAGGGAGTCTTGTGATACCTTGTTTAATACTTTTCCAAAAGTAAAACAGTGTTTTACTTTTGGAAAAGTTTGAGACATTTCTAAATAATTAGCAGTTATACAGGCCGTTTCTTCTATCATATCACAGTAACATTGTTATATTCTAAACCGTAACAGACACGAAGAGATTAAATAGGAAAAAAGGTAAGTGTCATCGGGAAAAATAAAAAATTCGAACAAAATTTACAGAGACTCTCGTCCTTTTCGAGTTATACGGGGAAAACCAAAAATGCTGTTTTTCGAATAGAATTGTTATTTCGGAGGATATAAAAAATGGAAAGGGAAAATTTTATTGCATTCGAAGTGTACTATGATGATGTGATGATGAATATTCGATGAAACGTTTCGTGTCAACATGGCCATCATATACTTTTTTAAAATACGGACCTGTCTTTTTCATTACAAATATTGATAAAGCAATATATTCACAATTTGGAAGTACATCACATTTGATATTTTTGTAGCATTTCATTTGAAATAACTACCATCAATAGTGACAACAATTTTAATTTACGGTCCTGTCGTTACTTCTTTTGTAAATTGTTTCGATTTCTTCAAAATATAATTTAGACAACCCAAAACAATAGAATACTTTTTCGTTTTGGATATTTTTGTATTGCCAAAATCCTTCTTTTAAGGCGTATTTCTCCCTAATCAATTATACTTCGTATTTTTATAATAATCAATCCTGGAAGTTACGAAAATATCAGTTTTTGGTCAAAATTCGATTGTTGTATAATTTGGTATGATCAACTACCATCTCAATTCATTCACCACCTTATGAGTATAGGCTTTGCTTGGTTTCTATGGCAGAAAAAACTAATGCGTTGTTGATATCTGTTGAGAACTATCAGACGTTTATGAACATATCAAAGATGTATTCAAATGATGAAACGACTGATATGCTATTCGGTTAGGCAAAATTAAATAAAAATCCTCTTTTGGCAAGGAATATGCATATTGAGCTATACCCGAATCATCGTATTCTGAACATCCAAATGTTTAGATGATTAGAAAAAAATTTGAGGGACTATGGTGCATTTTATCAAAGTAAATCAAGAAAATGTGTGGTTACTGGAAGTGTGAGGAATCAAATAAATGTTATGGGTAAGCAAATATTACCACATAACAATTTAAACATATTTATTTTAAATTTAGGATTGGCCAGTTTCAAAAATTATGATAATCAAGATTGTTCTTTACGAAAAGTTGCCCACAAAATGGGGATTTCTGTAAAATCCACCCGAACTATTTTGAAAAAGAACAAATATAAATGCTACAGGATATGCAAAGTCCATCACTTAAATGAAAGGGATCACAGAAGGAGAGTACGACTTACGAAGTGGTTGAGTCGTATATATAGGGAAGTTAGAAATATTAGTAAAAAAATAATATGGAAGGACGCATCAAATTTCACCAACAATGGTTGGTTTAACAGAAATATCCATTACAGTTGGAATTATACAAACGAACATTTACATAGGGAAACCAATTTCCAAGAAAGCTTCGGAATAAATGTTTGGTTTGGAATTGTGGGAACAAACATCCTTGGACCTTTCTTTTACGATGATCATCTGAATAGTGAAAAGTATCCTAATTTCTCATTCAATGAATTCGATGGCTACTTAGATGAATTGCCACTGAATATCCACCATGAAATACAACATTTTCAACAAGATGGCGCTCCTCCCCATAATGCAGCTCGATCCTCATATCTTACTCCTTTAGATTTTTTTGTCCGGGGATACATAGAGAGTAATGTTTTTTCAACACCAAGTATAGATATCGACCATCTTAAACAAAAAATAAGAGATGCATGTATCAGTATAACACCTATTATTATTTACACAGAAATTGCCTGGAATCACAAATTATGATCATTCAACAAAGAGGTCGTCAATTTGAATATTCAATCTAGATTGCCATGAAGCTTTGATTTTCCGTATTGGTGTAATTTTTCCTTAAAGTTCACGATATAATGAATTGTTTTTCTGTTTGATTGTTGTCACTGATGATGGTGGTTATTTCAAATGAAACGCTAGAAAAATTTAAAATGTGATATACCGTTGGATTGTGAATTTATCGCTTTATCAATATCTGTAATAAAAAAGACAGGTCCGTATTAAAAAAAAAGTTGAAGGTTGGCATGTTGACACGAAACTTTTTATCGAATATTTATTATTACATCGTCATAGTACACTTTAAGTACAATAACATTTTCCTTTTCTATTTTTTATATTCTTCGAAATAATAATTTCATTTAAAAAAAAAACGAAAAACACCATTTTTTGTTTTCCCCGTATAACTCGAGAATGCCGAGAGTCCCAGTAAATTTTCTTTGACTGTTGTATTGTTCCCGTCTTCGTACGTGTTACGGTTTAGAACATGTTACCACATGATGAAATAAACGGCCTGTATATTCGTTTTGAGAATCTGCAAACGATTGGCTTGTATTGCACTGTTTGGAACCTTTGGTGTAGTAATGAATATTACTCTGAAGTTCAATCCCAACACCAAACCGTTATTTTTTTAACACCTCGACACGTGTTTGAATCACCAAGTGATCATCTTCAAGAGGAAGATTGAACGAATGGTAAACATAATAATTTCAAAAGAAAATGCATCCCTGACTCACTCAATAAAAATTCAAAATGTTCAACATTCACTCTCTCACAATAGTAAGGTCTTGTTATTTTGATTTTGTTCCAAACCATCTATTTTTATATCCACAAGTTCCTAAATGAATTTTGTTCATATATTGCACATTTCTGAGAATACACACACCCTCAAAATATCTAGAGGCGACATATCAGATGATCTACAAGGCCTTTTTGAACAACCACGATTGCCTATCGATCGGTTTGCCTTTCAAACCAACATTTCGTAATAAGAATGTAGCTCATTTTGCTGAAACGTAACATCAATTGAAAATTGATTTGGGTTCGTCAAACATCCTAAACGGTAGATAAGTAGATGTGGTTTCCCAATTTAGCTCACTAGATCACCTGATATGGCGCCTCTCGATATTTTTGAAGGTTATGAAAAGAGGTGTTTGCAGCAAAATTACCCCAGAAATATTTCATAATGTGAGAAATAAATATGTAAACAGAGAAAGGAAATGATGGAAATATTGAATATTTAATAGAATATATTGAAGTGAATCATGGAGACTTTGATATCTTGTTCCGTTCGAAAGTTGAGATGGAGGGTGACTATTTACGTCAGCACTGTATACATACTGAAACTCGTTCACATTTAAATTTGAGAGAAGATCATTTCGTGATTGAAAAAACGATTTATGAAGAATTTGCAACGGTTTGAATTAGTATGAATCCTACTCAAAAATATTCAGTTATCCAAATTCCCAAAATCTCGAGACTACAAAAATCTGATAACATTCATTAGGTATATTTGGATACCCCTCAAAGCAAGAAATGTTCTTTTGTAACGTCATAGTTTGGAACACACTGCATTTGTTGTTTTTCAATCATTGACTATCGTTCATGCTGAGTGAGTTTGAAAAAGATAATTTCGAAATAAAATTTTTTTGTTAACCAGCTGTCGTCTCCTACGAGTTACAACCCTCAAAAGTCGAAACTTGGAATTAACAAGGTCTTCCCTTGAACGTCTTGTCGTCGCTTGTGCTTGATCTGAAGAAAGGACTACTTCTCAAACTGAATGAACAAAACAATGATATTTTGTAAGCATTGAATTCTTTCTTTTTTTTGATATCTTCGAAAAAGTGTGAGCAATATGTTAGTTTAGCTAAACAGGTATCATTATAGAGTTTCATGAGAAACTTGTCAGTTTGTCATTTATAAATGATATGATAATTTGAAAAAAAATCGCCAACAGGAGTTTTCACAGATAATCAGTGTAGTGTCATTTTACTTTTCATTATGAATTCTTTCTAATTCTATTAACTTCATCATTCATTTTTTGAAACCGAATGTTTCATTCATTTGTTTGACATATTTATGTAGAATGATTATCTCAAAGAAAGACATGTATTGTTTGATGAAAATTGTATGAAACCGGGCTGTTGCAAGTTAATGGAAAATTTTGCAACAGTTAATATTTCTATTATCGATATCTCAGCTGTGCCTCTTTTCAATTATCATTTCATTTCCAGAGACAAGAAGATCCTTGAAAAACTATTTTTTAGATTTCCTTGTTTCATCGGTAATAATGAGTAAGTGTTCGATTCATTTGCGATTCTCAAATTCAATTGTCGAATGGCACATCAGTTCAGGATGGCAAGTTTTATTTTTCAAAACTAATCGATGGATTCAATGATCAATATATATAATCCCTTAGTCTCTAGAAGGATTGTTTTTGCTTTTTTATCTCTAATTCAATTATTGTTTTCTGGTTAATACTATACACATCCTGATAGAAATACTTTCACCAAAAGAAAGTTGAAATTTGATTCACTTGCTTAAAGACCTAGTTCACAAGACTTCAGTTACTTGCAAAATAGAAAAAAGTAAACGATTTCCAGTAATCTTCCCTGAACTCTACCAAGTTTTGCACTATTTTACCAGAGAATGACTCTCTAGATCATCAATAATAACTGAATTCCGTAGTTTTGCGGCAAATTCTGGAACTTGTCAATAACCTATGCTTGATTAGATAAAGAATATTGAATTAGCGGATTCAAGAAAGAACATATCTATTTTCATAACAAAATTGAAATATCTCATGTCCAAAAAATTAATTGGAATGCAGTTTTGCGGCAAATTGAGTAACTTGTCAATAAACTATGCTTAATCAGATATTGAACATTGAATTAGCAGATTCAAGAAAAATCAATTCTGTTTTATAACCAATTTAAACAATATTTAGTTGTGGAATTGATCACCTTCGTACCTATTGTTGCTTTCATTCTACTAGTTAGTGTCAAAAACGTCACATTATACTGGAAGTTGAGTAAATTGAACATATGTTTCTTATTCAAATTAGTTCGATAGATTTGTCGGTTCTAATAAATATTGACTTTCGATTTCTTATCAAATAAATATATGCTCAATCCCTAATTGACTCAATGAGGCTGGACCACCTCAAATTAACTCAAAACTCAATCGACAACTGAACTCTTGTTACACTGTATATTCAATTCAATACCACACTGAATGATGGACGTGTGACTCACGATTCAACATTCAAAAATACGGTCTGGTTAACTTCCTCATTAAATGAATCGAACACTCCATTCTCAAGATAACTAATATATATTTACCTAACACTCAGGGTCAGAGAACACATCCAGAAGCATATGGTTATTGTTATCCAGAGATTTCGTAAAGACCTGCACATAAAACGGCGGACATATCTTTGGATTAGTAGCGTTGACGTTATTCAGTTGGAGCCAGATAAAGCGGAAACACTTTTTATTGCACTCGGAAAATGGCCAGCCATGCTGAATAGCAATTGGACACTTTTTGGTAAGCGAGAATAACTCCTAGCGCATGCTTTGGATGTAATGTGAGATAACAGATGCATAGTTCAATATTTTTCATCATGTTGAATAGTGTGTAAAAATTATATTACGAACTCTCATATACATAATTTCTCCATCTCCACATTTAGCAGAGACAGAAACAGTTAGGAAGCTCAAAGCCAAAAAAAATATGTGGAATAACAAAAGTGATATTCTTATCATTTAATTTTTGTACATAAATGTGCCTGAACAATACTATAACGAATGAATCGAAAGAATGATTATAATTCCTTATTGCAAAGCGCTTTTGACTTTCGTCATCGTCAGTGCTCACCTGAAAGTAAGTGATTTAATTGAAAAGAATGTTTTTTGTGAGTTTTTTTGTTAATTTTGAGGTAATGAATTTAGGAAATAATATTTATGGTCACTTACTTACAGGCAACAGGAAGTACAGAAAATGATGACATAGTACATTTGTAAGATTTGATTTATATAAAACTAATTAGCCTAATAACCAACGAAATACATGTTACAGATTGAGGCCATGTGGTTCGGTCAAAGTATCAAATGAAGGGCAACTGGCGACAGAATGTGTCAAGTGTCATGTTGAAAACAGTAGCACCAACATAAGGAGTGATGCACAATGGATAAAAAAAAATAATTGTGGAGAAGCCGATAGAGAATTATATATATTATATATTTCAATAATGAATTTTCAATGTTATTAATGACAGTTCATAATCCTTTCATGAAAGAAAAAGAAATCTTTTTTTAAGTTGACTTAAGTATTCAAGCAGTGATCATTTTAGAAAGTTCTTTGAAAAACTCCAGCTCTTCAAACAAGTCTGTTGTGAGGAAATTTTTATTGTCAATTTTATGTATGATTTTGAAATTTCTATTGGGGCTGAAGTTATGATTGTGAATTTTAATATGGTTGACAAATGCAAATTTTTCAAGTTTTTTAGATGTTCATTAATGCTAGGATGAAAGTTCTACTTCAAACTAGACTTGTTTGAAGAACTGGAGATTTCCAACGAACTTTCTAACAATGATTACTGCTTGACTACTCAAGTGAACTTATACAGAGATTTCCTTTTCCTTCATAAAATGATTATTGCAATAAAAAAAATTTATATTAAAATATATAATTCTATACAAACCACAACAAACCTTTTTCTTAAATCCATAGTCGATCACTCCTTGAGTTGGTACCACTATTTTCAACGTGATACTTGACTTGACACATTCTGTCCAAGTTGCTCTTCATTCATATCATACTTTAAACGATCCTCATGGCCTCAATCTCTAACATGTATTTCGTTGGTTATGGAGCTAATTAGTTGTATATAAATCAAAGGTCATAAATGTACTATGTCCTCATTTTCTATATTACCTGTTGCCTGACAAGTAAGTAATCATAAATAATTTTTCCTCAATTCATAACCTCAAAATTCCAAAAAATTTTATTTTCGCAAAAAACTTTCTTTTCAATTAGATCAGTTAGTTTCAGGTGATCACTAATGATGACGAAAGTTGAAAACGCTTTGCAATAAGAAATTATGATTATTCACTTTTATACAAAAAATCTTCGATTAATTTATTCAATAAGGGTATTCATCTAATTTTGAACATGAAAATGGAATTCAGACAAAGTATGTCATTTGCCAAAAAAATGGGAACATTTCGTTACAAGTGTAAAAGGTCATGTTCAAGATCCTAATTATACTTTTGTATTTTACTCTATCATAAGTCATGCTCAAATTAAAAGGGGTATATTTTTAGAAACGAAATTTCCCATTTTTTCATAGATGAGGAAGTAGAAAGACCGAAACGTTTTTCTCATAGTTCCTGAATTTTGATTTTTTTTATATCTCACTTTTACACTGCTACTAATGAAATGATGATTTCAAAATGTTCAATTATTCCATAAAATTATGCCAGAATAACAGAAATGTCATATTCGAAAGTGTACTTTTATATAATAGTTCCCTCTCTTTCTCTCTAAATTAATGGACGTTGCTTCCTACTCGGACGCATTTGTCCAGGTTCCTTCTATGAAATTGGCATCGAGTTGACAGAAACTTCATCAGGAGGGCGCAGCGGTCTTGCTCGAAGCAATGCTGCCACCCCTTTTTTGTCATATTTTTTTAATAAAAAACAGTATTTTTTTAATGTCGCCTCCTTCTCAAGAAACCTTTTTATTTTTTTACATATATTTATTGGTTCGCCTCCTCTTCGGGAGACCTTCGGGTTTTTAAATTCACATATAGGGCCCCTTTACGTGGATATCCAAACCACCCCGGCCTGGATATCGGCCATTAAACTTCACTATTTAAAAAACTCTCACACATTTCAGTATGTATTCAATGGACTAGCACAACACAAAACGGAGCCCCACGATGGATTATGGGAATAGTCCAGCTTTTCGAAGTATTTTGTCAATATTGTGAATAAAATCGCAGTCAGATAAGCAGACAATTCGTCAGTTTCATTTTTGAGAGACTTCAACCACAACCTTCCTGTGGAAGACTTGGAAAAAGTCATCTGGGGAAAACCCCTGAAGCTTCGAGGATTAATAACGAAATTACCACTCGAAGAAATCATATACTTGTTTGAGTGCCATATCTGAAAATTACACTTTAGGTGACACTTTTCCACGTAATCCATTAGTCTGCTAATAAAAGCACTACTATCAATGTCAACAACAATCTAAATATCAACTCAAAAAGATGTCATCAACAGGGATTATAGCTCCAGAAGACGAGTAGAACAAATATTGGACAGAAGATGATAAAACAATGACAGAGGAGGCAAAATCCCAACAAAACACCTGAAGAGGAGCAGTACATATACGAGGAGCTACACAACGAAAGCTCAAGTAGCCTAAAGCCAAAGAGGAACGTGAGTGAATGAAAAAATTAGGAGAAGACTCGTGTACACTGAACAAAATATTACAGAAATCACATATGTATGAAAACGAATTCACGAATTATAAAAGAGAAATATCACCCTGTAAATAGTGTCATATCGATGACAGTGTCATACTAGTGATCAATTGTTGACGGTCGTGACTTCTGGTTATCGATATATTTCTTCTTCATTTTGAGTATTTATATTTTTCAAATACCCGTGATTTTCATAATATCGAGTTCGTGATTGAGTAATTCAAATCTCCAGCTTTCAATTTTCATTTAGGCTAACATCAGTTTATTTTTCAACTGATTTGGTTTTGGATTTGCTGATATTCCACCTAATAACATCCCATCAATGTGTTGCATAATTTGAATTTCTCCAGTTCTACTGTTTCCTCAAATATTATTTTTAGACAATAGAAATTCGTAACTTCTATATTTGAAAAACAAGCTTCTGTCATATCATAGAACTTTTGGCTAGGAGCTATTAGACTGGAACATGTGGAAATTTCAAAAAAGTGATCTTTATAAAATATTGGTAAAACGAAAACGTCATACAATGATACAATTGAGAAATGAATATTACATAAATAGTAAAGTTAACAATATATTTGTTTCTTTTAGGAAACTAGCCGCTCAGTCCATTTTGTAGAAGGAATTTTAAAAATGGAATTTTAAAAATGTTTTTCATCTACATGGAAAATGATGATTGTTGGAATCATCCATCATTTGTTTTTTTTATAAGAGAGCAAAATAGTTGTCGAAAAGAAACGAAAAGTTGAAAATAGTACTCGATCCAACTGAATAATACATGTCATAAAAAAAAAAGTAAGTATGTACCTAATAGTTCTGCAGTGGATGAAAAATATAAATGAAATAAAATAGGGGTGGCAAACGATGTGAAAAATTGGGTTATAATATACGAAATTTTAGCAAGCTGCAGCCAATAGTAATACATCACAAAAAAATACAAACTTCTTAAAACATACCTGCGGCATCGTCATGTGGGGAGGTGTTTGTTGTTGGCCTGGTTTTTCACCCTGTAGATGTGCCACCAATGCTGCTATATGGTCCAGTAACTCACGATTATGAATTAACAGTTGATGAGTTCTTGCTTGAGCTTCCAGTCTTGCACTCTAAAGTAAAAAAAAGGTCAATATTTGTAAAAAAGATATGTATTTTGAAAAATAAACTTCACACAACCAATAGGGGACTAACTAACGCGGTACATTACGATAATATTTTGTTCAAATGAATAAGTCTTACGGAAAGAATAATCTCGAATGAAACGAAAGCTTCACTTACATCATGATTATGAAGAGAAAATTTCCATAACCATTCAAACTCAAATTTCCTAATGATAAAACCCATTTAAATCCATTAGAGTCAAGTCCAACTCTTCTAGCAACACATCAATCACTTCTCGAGTACAAATTGAAGAGAAAATATATTTTTGGAGAGCCGAGGATTCACAAAGACCTCCTTGAATATCATTTCATCAACTCATCGAATGTGCTTACACAACACCACTTTCTTTGGTATACTGGTATTTTTTACATGTCATCAAAGTTTTTGTGGATTTTTTTTCCATAATTGAAGAATTATACTCTCATAATCGTTGCAAACCTCCACACTAAACTGACTGAATGTGTCATTGTTGAATATGTACGCCGCTTCCTCACACATTATTTTCAATCAGTGTTGCTCCTTGTCAATGATTTCAGTTTCGTGCCATATGCTGTTATATTAGTGGGATAAAATGGACTTTTGCGGGAAACGTTAAATATTAGTTGATCATGCATTGAATCTCTGAAATAGAACGAGAAGTTTCGGCAAAAAATTGGGCCACATCAGGAAAGATCTTCAATGGAATGACTAAGCTTCGTTTTTTCTTCTTCTTCTTCTGGACTTCCAATCTATTAACACGTTTCCGAATACTGGAAATCTGAACTTTTGGCATTCACCATGAAACATTATTAACGACATTTGAACAAACGAAAGAAAGGTAAGTGACAAACGTGCCGCTAACTATTGAGCCTTACATTTTCTGTTGACGCATGAGCAACAGTAAAGTTGCCAATAAACAGATCCGCCTAGAAACGAAAATAGATAGGAATAATCAAGGGAAAGGACAAGTGTGTGACTGATTGCGAATATGCGTGAGGAAAAGTCGCTAAGCTTTCAGCACTAAATTCTGAAGATGAGTTTGAATCAGTAGTACATAATTTCCACACTTATATCAAAACGGTGCAATTAGTTGTCTGAATTATTTGTTGGGAATTGATAATTCAAGAATTTCTCAAGTTTTCTGATAGATCATGCCTGATATATGCATAAAAAGATAAATATCTAAACACAACAAACACAAGGGAATGAAAATAGAAAACAAAATGAAAAGGAGTCATCGTTATTTGACTATCAATTTCAGAAATTTGGCGTAATCTTTATCACTATAATGATACATCCATGTCCGTTTCATTTATCCAATATGTGAAAAGAAGTTTTTTTGTTCGTTGTGGAATTGGCCGAAACTTATATCTATACTTTATAATAAGATTATTTCACAGGAGTTTACAAAACCGTAACACGTGTTTCATTGTACTTAAGCGTTTTCGAATGTATTCAATAATACTGTGCAAGATAGTGGCCATCATCGTTCATTTCTATAGATTTGTTTACTGCATGTCTTCAAGCATAGCCCACTGACTAATAAAACTGTTTTTCTTCTTTATTCAGAAGAATCGGGTAAATTTCGGATATGCAGTTGGTTAGTATCTCGTCCACTAGATGAAGTGACATTTTGTTGTTCGCTCCAATTTAGAAAGAGAAATGAAATACTGCAACTCAGTTAGTACCTCGTCCACTAGATGGTTGTTCGCTCCAACTTAGGAAGAGGAATGAAATACTTTCTGAGCACGAAACCGGTCTGCAAGTGTGCCCGTTCTAAAATTCAAGGTCGATTCTTCCAGTTGTATTGCCAATTGTATATGCAGGACATTTTCTGTGAAAATTCCTGCATGACGTTCTTGGATATAATCCAACGCCCTTCGTGGTATTAGCTAGGGGAGTAGTTGTTTTCTGTTTGGCGTCAGTCCATTCAACCTACTATGTAGGTATATTCGACATTGGCTTTAACGTTTATAGTTCATTTCTTTAGATTTTGTTCACTGCCAGTCTTCAAGCATAGCCCATTGACTAATAAGATAGCTGTTGATTACCCAAGCTGATTTTCAACAGCTGAAGACATCAGCAATCAATGCTGCTCAAATACAACGGTGAAAAAAAATTCTGACTTTAAACAAAACTGAAATTAAGGAGATTCAAAGTTATGTTCCATGACGACATGCTCAACAATAGTGAGAGTTTTCAATATTTCAAATTGTCATGATTTTCGTAAAATCTATGGATTCGAATTGAAGAATCTACCTGTTGATTACCCAAGCTGATTATGAACAGCTGAAGACATCAGCAATCAATGCTGCTCATATATAATGATGACAAAAAATCTTATTTAAAACTTGAAACACTTTAATATAATTTTCTCCACGAATATGATTTTCTTCACTCTGATTCTTCGTTAAAGTTTTCGTAATAATTTCATAACTGTTCACTGTTTTTGAAAACCATCAGTTTAGTTATGACTGATAATAATGACATGAGTTGGAAACATAACACCAGCCTCCCATATGTTATGTTTTTTTCTAAAATGGGAGCTCAATTTTCACTTTTCTTGATTCAGGTCCAATTTACAGATCGTTTTTCATTAATGGCATGATACCTCGATGTGAGCTCAAAACCTTGGATCTTAGAAGGGATCAGGGGCCAGACGAAAGAGGGTATAATGATTCATCTTTTTATGTACACTTCTCCCATTTTGAAATTTAATGCAGTAGATATCGAAAAAAACATAAGTTAACTTGAAGATATTTATGTAACGCCATTTTTGAAGTAAATAGTAGTGATGAAACCATTACTCGGTAACAAATATTCAAAATTCATTTCTTTTATTTTCAATGAAAGATAGCATAAACGGCGATCAGTTTTCAATTACAAGCATTGAACCCCGAATATCTAATGATTGTGAACCATTATGTGGAGTAATTCGACAAAAAACCGGACTAGCTGCATGATAGAATATCAGTTTCGAAAGCATAGTTACATAACACATATTTTTGTCACAATAATATTAACATCTACTGTATTGACACCTCATGCCATTTGAGATTCGAAGGTTGGATCTGATCCCACCAAATGGATGAAGGTAATAGGATTGAAGGTATGATATATTTTCTGAACGCCTCGTGTCGAATAATTGGCCAATATAGTGAAAATTCACTGTGGTCTTTTATTGCTACTATCAAATTCCCAGAAAATAAATACATACCTGTTCCGCAACCAATTGTTCTTTCGTCAATTGTAATTGAGCTAGAGCAGCCTGAGTTTGTTGATTTTGTTGCTCCAACTGTTCCCTCATGAGCTGTAGCTCATGGTGAGCTGACAGGGCAGTACCGGGGGGTGGTAGGCTGCTGGTAGCACTTCCAGCACTGACAGTGGTAAGTATGTCACTATGAGGTGAGGAATACGTTTCCGCTAACGACTAGAAAACGAAAAGTTGATTGTCACAAAAATTAAGGAAATGAATATGCTCTCAAATGAGATCTTTGTTTCAACGGTTAGTTGATCGTTTGATAATTCTTTGAATTGCTATTACCTGACTTTGGTAAAACTTACACTTTTGAAAGAAGTATATGTCAGAGAAAATCAAACAGATTGAGTCAAAACGAAATCATAAGTTTCCTTCGCCATTTTGATGTCAGTTTCGTTCAAATGAAAAATTGGTGTTGAAAATTCTGTAGTTAACATTGTCATCGTATTGCTTCATTATATTAACGTCTCAAAAACTGAAATCTTCCGTGAAAAGATTTGGAAAACTATATATCTAGCAGTTCACTTCGTTATCTTTTGAGAGTATTGTTGATTTTAACTTTTGATGCAGTAAAAATTGTTCATTGATGTCAGTTTTGTTACCAAACAGCAAAGACATCATCTACAAATGTACACTTTTGAATTGATCTGGTTTTAACAGAAGATTATTTGAAATGTTTTCTCTTTGTATATATACAAAAAAAAATACTGAACAACTGGTCTGCAAGGAAAATGTATCAAAAACTAATATCTCTTGTGAATTGAAAGTCGTTTTTCTCTTTATACATAATATTAACAATTTCAATAAAGGACTGATATTCATCTTCCTTTCGTCTAAGATTTGAATCAATTTCAAACCTAGAACTCGCATCGTCTAGGTTATCAAAATTTGAAGGACAAGTAAGCAAAAACTTTAATTCAATCCAATATAACGATCTCCGTTCAGTAATGTACTTCACAGTCGATAAAAAATAATGTGAAGGATTGGTACACTTATAGAAAACGTTGAATTTGAAAAGGTATACTACGATGCATCATATGAAAGTATTTTTGACTTACCATCCATTTCGTTTGTAATACGAGAATTATAAATAATGAGGAATATGAATTTATCATACTTCATAGATTTATTTTATATATAAATTACAATTCATAGGAATTGAACGTATTGAAAATTAAATAACGAAAAGTTTTTCGCAACTTCCATTAACGATTTTGTTGATGTGTGAATATTTTTTCAAATATTGACATTATTTATTATCATTTCAGGAATGCCATCGAATATAGAATAATTTGGGGTAAACCTGAAAAGTAATTGTCTACGAAACGTTTTTTAAGATATCATTATTTATTGTTCATATCCAGTTTAGGAAAACAATATTGGTTTCTGTGGAAATCAATATCTGTGTCGAAACTGTTTTTTTGGTTAGTAGGCCACAACCTGCAGGTTTTTAGGCGGCCTGACGTTTCATGATCAAAGACGATAGGATTGGTTAGGTCTGAAGTCAATGGGTCTATTCGACCCTCCACCGCAACCCGCAAGGGTTTATTGTGACTCACAACTATTCACACTTGACCAAATAAACCCAGCTTCTTAACGAAGCCGATTAGTTTGTATGATGAGTGGTCTTTTAGTTCAGATAGTGAGAGTACAGCTCTGCCGAACTCTGAAAACCTGATTGGGTCACCAGCGGGGTAGGAACAAAGTATATGCTCTGTTGTTTCAACATTTTCCAAACAGAGGCAACACACAATGTCATCCGATAGTCCGAGTCTCTGCATATGATGATTCAAATGACATTGACCTGTTAGACATCGTAGTTCATATCTACTACTGTAGTCGAACAACTGTTTGGTATCAAGCTTCGAAGGGTGAAGTAACGCCTTGGAGTGAGCCAATCCTGGAATATTCTGTCAGAAGTCTATAAACCTTATTGCTATTCAGGTGTTCAATGTTTGTATGGCAAAGCTCAAAGCGATGCCAATGACAGGTTCTGGTCTGATGAAGATGTTTGCAGCACCCTCCTTTTCAAGAAAGTCAGCAGACTCATTGCCTTCCAGACCAGTTTGACCAGAAATCCAGACCAGAGACAATCTGTTAAGTCTTTCTATCGAGGAGGACTCGTTTTTGGCACCTTGCTACCAATTTACACATTGCAGGGTAGGAGCCAAGAGCTTCTAACGACGCTTGACTGTTCGAGAATATTTTTATTGACTTGTGTATGAGGTTGGATTCTTCCACTCTGCACACAATTGAATGGTATGAATTTCCGCTTGAAATACAGTCGCCTATGTCCATGGGTCTGCTACTAAAACACCTGCACACCCGAAACGGAAGTTGTTTTTGATCCATCTAGGAACCAACAACTATCTGCTTTTAATATTTCCTTCTTCCGAAGGATCCAGTCCTCTCTACTCTGGAAAAGTACTTTATAAGGCAGTTCGTAGTTGATAGTTGGAGGCATAAAGTCAAAGGTAATTTTCCAGAATGCTTGTGACTTCCACTGTCAACCAACAGTCTGTTGCACTCCGCATTGAAATGATTTGTGCAATTGGCAATGAGCACAAGTCTGTATGCAGTCCATCTAGCCTCTCTTTATAAAAAAATGTGGAGAGGAGGTAGATTTAGAAGGAACTCTATGGCCGTTGACGGTGTGGTACTAATTGCACCACTGATAGCCGGACAAGCCAGTCTCTCTGAGCCAGAGAACTTCGCCTGGGCCATTTTCTGTAAAGCCTTCGGCCACCAGGCAATTGCACCAAAAGTGATCATTGGTATGACAATCGTCACATAAGTATATTCAATGGATTTGTTTGGGACCTATACCCCAAGTTTTCCCACAAATCCTTCGACATGTCCATAGAGGCAGTCTGGCTTTTTGTAAAACTTTTTCCAAGTGAGCATTCCAGGTGAGTCTCTTATCAAGGACTATGCCAAGATATTTCACCTCCGTTCCAAATGGAATGACCTCACCATTGAGGGAAAGTGGCGTTAGATCGTCCAATTTTCTCCTTCTGGTGAAGGGGATTATCACAGTTTTGCTGGGGTTGACAGACTTCTGCTCCCTCAGGCACCAACTATGGACAACTTCCAACGTGCTTTGGAGGATATAACAAGCTACCCTTCCCGACGTGGACCTTGCCAAGATGACAAGGTCGTCTGCATAAGCTTGAAAATCTACTTATCGAGGGCATCAAGCAGGCTATCCGTCAGGAGCGACCACAGATGCGGAGATAGTACTCTACCTTGAGACCAGCCCCTGGTGACCCTGAACCTAATGGCCTCGCCTTGAAGAGTCTTAGTTGAAGTTCTGTTTACCAGCATGGCATAGATCTAGCCAGTTATGGTCGATTCTATATATTTCCTAGCCAAAGACGATCGAATAGATTTAGGTAGTGCATTGTCAAATGCTCTTTTAATATCAAGAAATACAACAACCACAATCTCCTTGTTGTCAACACGATAGGAGAAGGATCAAACTATTCTAGTTGTCTTCTCAGTATGTACTACACTGTGCTGTGAGAACATCTGGGGCTCCGTTGTCTGACAATATATATCGAAGTTGTGAAGGAGAGACGCCAGGCATAGTTACGTGTATGATGCCAAAAAGAGTTCTGGCATAATCATCTCCGGCGGTGAATGTTCACATTCTGAGATAGATTCAGTATCTGTATGAAAAAGTTGGGTGATGTTATGTCAGAAGACAGTGGGTCTTTTCAACCTTCCAATACAACAAGAAAAGGTTTATTATGATCACTCATTTTCAAACTCGACCTAACAAGTACAGCTCATTGACGAACCAATAAGCTTTTATGGAAAATTGTCTTTCTGGTCAGATGGTAAAAGTAAAACTCACATAGTGTTGCTTTTTAGATAGCACTGTTTTGAACTGTTCTGTTGAATTTTGGAGTTTGCGCTGTAGATGTGTATAGATGCTGATGTTTTTACATGAAGTAATTATCAATTCTAATGAAAGAAAAGTCATCACGAAACTCATTTTCTGGATAACGAACGTATTCAATTGTATGAAATAGTTGAACTATTGCTACAAACTGTGTGTGCATTTTTTGTAATGAACCAATCTGGTACATTTTTCAAAAGATGTGAATCATGCAGTCAGTATTTCTTTGGCAAAAACTGAAGCGACACCAGTGCCAGGTACTGGTTCGATGAAACCGCTAACAGTACTTACCTAGCTGGAAAGTCGGCAACTTTGTTACCTTCCAGGTTTTGTCCTGTAAGGATTTCCTCCCCGCCAAGAAAAAAAAGTCAGTGTGGAGGGGAATTCATAAAAACGTTTTATTGAGGCTCCCTATTGAGGATAGTATTTTGCTTGGTGCAAGACAAGACAACAACTCATGGATGAGATTAGTTTTTGCCAATTTCCCCATACGAAAATCAAAAGCCTGAATTTTTGCTTGAAATACGATTGCATGTGTCTTAAGGTTTGTCTTCGGTACGAAACTTCATACTGCATTGAAATCTACAGGTATTTTTTATTAATCTGTGAGCTAATACCTATCTACTCATAATATTTCTCGCTCCCGAAGGATATAATCATCTCTACTGGGTTACAAGATTGTATAAGATAATTCGAAGTTGAGAGCTCGAAACGAAGAGTTGTAGGTCATTTACAAAAGGCCTGTTTTTTATAACTGAATAATGCACAATTCTGAAAACCGTCCTCGACGCCTCCCTCTCCAGGATTATGTATGGAAACGTGGTTGTGATAAATATATGTGATATAAATGTAGTCATTTTTCAATGAGCTTCTCAAATAATTTGGAAACTGCTGACTGATAAGAAACGAAGAGAATTGGTTCTCCTATTAGAACTCATTTTTATCGGCTCAATGAAATGTTGGAGAACTGTGGATAAATTACCCTTCGTAGAACCAAATATCTGAACTTGTTAATCAAAATCTCGCACAAACTTTTATCCAATTCCCAGTTAATCAAAACTCCGATAAAAAGCTTTCAACTGACGTGCTTCAGTTCATAGTTCATTTATGAACCGATTCGAAAGCTGTCTGAAATCTGATAAAAAACATTTTTGAGATAAAATGATATTTTTCCACAATCTACTTTTAAATAAGAGCTTCGGAAGTTAATGGATGTGACAAATGTAATCACTGGACGGAGTGGAAATTGTAATTACTTTGTTGAATCATACCTATAATAATTAAACATGAAATGCAAAGAAAATTATTTTTGACTGTTGACTGAGTTAATACTAGAAGTGTTTGTTTCGGACAAATTCGAATCTGAAACCGCCGCACACAGGCGTATAGTTCAACGCAATGCAAATTATGTATTGGGACGAACATTACTGAAATATATTCTCTTATAAGAGAAGAATGCGTTGTTCATAAAAGATAATAATTTTAACAACGACCGTTTGAACTCATACATTACATCACATTGAATTTCACGCGCGTATGCATCAGATCTTAGATTTATCGTTAACATTTGTGAATTTTTCCATTGTGTTTTAAATAGTTTCATTTATTTATATCTCAAAAGAATCTTAGTCGTGATATTTTCCATTGAAAAATCACTAAAGTAGTCATTTATATACAGTGCAGTGTGGAATTTTATTCAAAATCACAGAGATAGGCATCCTCCATTTCTCACAAGAGTACTTTTATGATAGATCATAACTATCGTTGCCTCTTTATCATTGAGTGAAGCTATTTTAGGGTTGAAGATAGACCAGAACTAGAACACTTCTAT